>JAODAL010012334.1:0-95847 GCA_025379985.1 Phyllomedusa bahiana
CTATTGCCCCCAATATCCTGCCTGTCCCCCTAATATCCCATTTGCCCCCATATACGCCTGTGCCCCATATACTGCCTACAATGACCCTATATACCTGCCTGTGGCCCCATATACTGCCTGTGCCCCCCTATACCTGCCTTGTGCCCCTATACCCTTTGCCCCAAATCCCAGTGCCCCTATATACCTGCCTCAGTGCCCCTATATACCTGCCTCAGTGCTCTTATATACCTGCCTCAGTGCTCTTATATACCTGCCTCAGTGCCCTATATTCTGCCTCAGTGCCCCCTATATTACTCCCTAGGGGCCCCCATATCCCTGCCTGTGGCCCCCATATACCTGCCTGTGGCCCCCATATACCTGCCTGTGGCCCCATATACTGCTTCAGTGCCCCTATATACCTAACTGAGGGGACTGCTATACCTAAAATTTAAGGAGTTGCTGGAAATGTGAGGATTCTAAGATATTTGTGCCCCAAATCCTCAGGGACGAGTATTGGCCAGGAGCAATCAGCATGAAGGTGTGAACCGGATTGGAGAAGAAAAGGGAAAGTGAACGACGCTGATCAGAAAAAGACGTCTCCGGTGAGTTTACTAAATGTAACAGCAGGGTAATCACTTATATGTCTGCAGAGTCTACATACAACTAGTATCTACCACTATATGGCCCCTGTATGGCGGTGGTATATGTAATCAGAGCCTGTAGCTCACATGTGGGGGTCGCGTTCGGTCAGGGTCTGGCAGGATTATTTGAGCCTTAAGTAGTAATAGTTTTGGGTCTTGGTTTTGTAGGAGTGTTTTTATTTCACAATCACTTGTCTGGTAGTATTTGCTCCATGTATCGTGGATTATTTGGTGACTGTTTAGGGTATTGTCATATGAAGGTGAGAAGTTCTGAAAAAGTAAATTTGTCATTGGTGATTTTTACTGTACAGTGACTGCTGAGGAGATGGACGGGATCTGTGTGGGATGTGCAGAAAATTTGTGACAGGAACAGAAGGTTTTTCTCTGTAAAAAAACATCCGCAGTTCACAATGAGGCGGGAAAAACACAAAGGGCCCGAGCCCCGGATGTTTTAGGACCCTAGCAACGCCCCTGCCTGCCGCAGACACTAGGTGGTAAGCTTGAATGTCAGGGAGAGATAGCCCTCCTCTTATCTTTGCTCTAACTAGAGTGAATCTAGAGTTTCTGGGCTTCCTCTGTGCCCATACAAACCATGTAAAAAGCCTGTGTATTGTGGTAAAAAAAATGAGCAGGGGAGAGGAAGAGGGATTGCCTGGAAAAGATAGAGCAATCTAGGGAGGACGTTTATTTTCAGAATGTTTTTCTGTCCTACATTTTTAGCTGCAGTTAAAAGGTGTACACAAAAAGAGATGAAACATATCAGGACAGATAAAAGAAAGTTAAAGAAACTAACTTATATAGCCACTGTAAAGGAGACACATGATTTAAAATGCTTAAAAACAGTTATCCAGTTTTTTAAAATTAATATCCTATTCCCAAAAAAGGACATCAAAATTAGATTGATAAGCGTTATCCACTTTGCACACACCAATCATCTGCAGCAGAGAAGCAATAGCGCTACAACCTCTTTATTGTTTCCCTGTGCTCGTACTAGCACACATTGTACTTCGTGGCAGTGGTATATTGCAGATATGTCTCAGGTCAATGTATTTGTTTGCTTTTGCCTATTTATATAGGGGGATTTTACCTCTATATTTACCCTATATATTTACCCTATATTTATAGAAAACCAGTGTGTCAGGACCACGTTATCAGGATCGATCCTGTGAAAGAAAATTAAAGTATGGCATTTTTACATTTGAAATGTAACATTTGTAATGATTTTTATCTTATTCTACTTGGAACCACTCCTAACCAGTGTAAGATTTTTATCTTATTCTACTTTCTAAGGATGGTAGTCTAGTTTCGGACCAAATGCTTGTTTTTCTCTTCAGTCTACAGATGAGATTATAAACTTCCATATAAAACCTTCGTTTCTAGATTACAATGAGAACAGTGTAGTGAAAAAAGTATTTTTTTTTGTTTCATTTTAAAGAATTGAACGTAATGGGAACATTTTAAAATATCATTCATTTACATAGAATAGGATTCGGGACACTCCCTTTCTGCTCAACAATGATTGAAGTTTTGTGGTTAGGATTCATGACAATGTTGGGGTACAATTATCAAAGTGTACTGACGGCATATCACATTTCACTTCCTATTCCACCCTTCCTCTCGTACTTACTGTATGACTGTCATTTTCTTGATAATTACCCCTTAAAATAAACATTGTCTTATTTTATACCTTATGAGAAATAACAGCTTTAAGTTTTGACCCTATTGACATTTAAGAAGAACATTCATATTAAATAACAGAATGAGGATGATACAGACATTTTTCAATGCAATGTTTGTCAATGTTATTTTTTTACTGTTTCTTCTAAAACCATGAAATAAAAACTGGGGAAGGGGAGTATCAAATGCTGCTGCATGTAAACTATTTTAGAATGATATATTACTGTTATTAAAACCCTTTTTATGGAAGGGGATGCTACAGAGAAAAATGATGTTTTATTTCAATGAAAATGCTCATTTCTGTCTTGCAGTAACTTTGTGACTCTGGTAACATGGAGGCAGGAAAATATGCCATCAGGCACCATAAAGCCATAATTTCAACGTATAGCTACAGGAGACCATTGTGTAGGTCGGTTCCCACATCCGTGTAAAACAGGTGGTTTACTGTGATTGGTTATGCAATAAGAAAAAGTGGCGACAAGAAGAGAGAGAAAGCATTTTCTTGTCTGAAAAGGCACCATTGGAAGAGTGACTGAATCTGTGGACAGTTGAGACTGCTGGCTGGGCCTGAGGGTACAGGGAGGGTGAACATCAGTGTCCACTTTATTTGTCACATTGGGGACATCTGGGACAACAAAGGCATGTTATATCAGTAATGTTAGTGTCACAGCCTGCCTATATTCTTCTTCTATATATCATGTTCTATTTGTAAATATATATACATAGTGGAGAAAATAAGTATTTGATACACTGGCGATTTTAAAAGTTTTCCCACCTACAAAGAATGGAGAGGTCTGTAATTTTTATAGTAGGTACACTTCAACTGTGAGAGACAGAATCTAGAAAAAAATACAAAAAATCACATTGCATGATTTTTAAATAATTAATTTGCATTTTATTGCCTGAAATAAGAATCTGATCAGCTACCAACCAGCAAGAATTCTGGTTCTCACAAACCTGTTAGTTTTCCTTTAAGAAACTCTCCTACTATGCACTCATCTGTATTAATTTCACCTTTTTGAACTTGTTACCTGTATTAAAGACACCTGTTCACGCATTCAATCCAAGACACTCCAACCTCTCCACCATGGCCAAGATCAAAGAGCTGTCTTAGGACACCAGGGACAAAATTGTAGACCTGCACAAGGTTGGGGTGGGCTGCAGGACTATAGGTAAGCAGCTTTGTGAAAAGGCAACAACTGTTGACACAATTATTAGAAAATGGAAGAAACACAAGATGACTGTCGATTTTCCTTGGTCTGGGGCTCCATGCAAGATTTCACCTCATGGGGTAAGGATGAAAAGGTCAGGAATCAGGCCAGAACTACACAGGAGCACCTGGTCAATGACCTGAATAGAGCTGGAACCACAGTCACAAAGATTACCATTAGTAGCACATTACGCCATCATGGATTAAAATCCTGCAGGAAAGGTCCCCCAGCTCACGCCAGCACATTTCCAGGCCCATTTAGAGTTTAACAATGAACATCTGGATAATCCAGATGAGGTATTGGAAAAGGTCATGTGGTCAGATGAGAATAAAATAGAACTTTTTGGTATAAACTCGACTCAACTGGAGGACGAAGAAGGATAACTGCAACCCCAAGAACACTATCCTAACCGTGAAACATGAGGGTGGAAACATCATACTTTGGGGGTGCTTTTCTGCAAATGGGACAGGACAACTTCATCGTATTGAAGGGAGGATAGCTGGGACCATGTATTGCAAGATTTTCGCCAACAACCTGCTTCCCTCAGTAAGTTAATTGAAGATGGGTCATAGCTCGGTTTTCCAGCAGTACAGTGACCCGAAACAAACAGCCAGGACAACTAAGGAGTGACTCTGTAAGAAGAATTTGAAGGTCCTGGAGTGGCCTAGCCAGTCTCAAGCTGAACCCAATTGAAAATCTTTGACGGGAGCTGAAATTCAATGTAGTCCAATGATATCCCCGAAATCTGAAAGATATAAAGAAGATCTATATGGAAGAGTGGGCCAAAGTCCCTGCTGTAGTGTGTGCAAACTGGGTCAAGAACTAAAGGAAACGTCTGACCTCTGTAATTGCAAACAAAATTTTCTGTACTAAATATGAAGTTCTGTTTTTCTATTGTAACAAATATTTATTTTCTGCAATAAAATGCTAATGCGATTTTCCGAATTTTTTTTAGACTGTTTCTCACAGTGGAAGTGTACCTATGATAAATGTTACAGCTCTCTCTATACATCTATTTATCTCAAATCATATTTGCTCTAACCATCAACATTACCTACAGATAATATTTGTTCTACTAATTCCATATTTTTAAATAGCTTATTCATGTTGAGTCTATACAAAGAATATAAGAACATTCAAACTCATGCGTACCCTGTATTTTGTATGCTGTCCACTAGAAGAAGGGAATTGCCCAGGGCCCCCATGCCTAAACAGAGAGAGGGACATAAGGAGACTGTAACAGAGTATAAGAAGTAGTCCATGTTTAGGGGGTGTAAAAATCTGGAAAGATGGGAGAGTACAAAAAAGTCTGAGAGAGAGGAAGACATTATAAGCAATCTGTGAGAGATGTTGGGAAAAGTTTGACAGTGAGGGGGTTATAAGGAGCAGTCTATGACAGGATTGTGCTATGGGTAGCAGTCTGAGTGATGAAGGGAATGGGAAGCAGTCTATGCGATAAATGGGCATAATAAACAATCTGTTAGAGAGCAAGGACCTTATGTAGCAGTCTGAATAAAAATAGTCCACGGGAAGCAGTCTATGATACAAAAGGAATGGAGAGCAGTCTCTGAGAGATGGGGCATACTAAACAGTCTGTGAGAGACATGACATGGTAAGCAGTGTATGTGAGACGGGACATGGCAGTCCTTGAAAGCGGGAAGGTCCATGGGAAGCAGATCAAAAGGGTCAATAGGTGCAGTCTATGTAACAGAAGTAGGCATATGGAACACTGTGTTAGAGAGGGAGCATAAAGAAAAGCCTAAATGAAAAAGGGGGTATACAGTAGGTAGCAGAAATCTGTTTGATAAAGAGGATATAAGGGCTAGTCTATAAGAGAACATGAGGAATAATCTGTGAGCTCAGACATAGCAAACAGTCTGTCTAGTTTTTAGAGTCACTATGTAGTGGTAAAGGCAGAGGTCATGATTTGGCATTGTCATTTCAGCCTTGTATAGTGGCATCATTAGTAATATTTGTCTTTTTTAATGCATTTTGTTCAATAACTATATGGAGGTAATAGTTTTTCAATGTATGGAGATTATATTTGGTCCTGGTATTCTGCTACTATTTCATAACTATATATGTATATAGAGATGCCAAAATACAGGGTTTAAATAGACTTGCCTCAACTCCACCTACAGATACTTCCTTCCTCCATGGCTACAATAAATTAGATGCACTAATTTCCCCATCTTGTTTTATACCTGCAGGATAACATCCAGGAATAATGTTCTTGGTGTCATCAATTAACACAGGAATAGAGACATCATTTTAAAAAGCAGTTTGATAACTTCTACTTTATGAACCAGGAGATACCATGACTCTGTGGGTACAATGGCAATAACAATGTAATACAGATTAAAAACATTGCAGAATATTACAATTGAAGGAGTTTTACCAGGAAGTAAAATTGACATGGGAAGCTTGCAAACTACATAACAAACATTATCACCATTCATCATTATTACAAATTTTTTACCTTTTTTGTTTTGGCTGCTACCTTAGTGATCCATAGTGTACAGCTCGTCTCTAGGGGATACGACCAGGTATGAGAGCTCCTCAGTCCTGGCTGCACATACTTTAACTTTACTTCTTCTCATGAAGCTACTGTCAGTCTCTTCCATGTTTAGAAATCACACACACTTACTGCTGAGCGAGTGTTCAACCCCAGGTGTTGTCATTCTACTCCTGTCCTTTGTACTTCTTAGTCATTAGTGAAACAATGCAAATAAATAAAAGGAAAAAGAAACCTCAATCAGGTTCATGCATTGGGGAAAAAAATTCAAATATTTGGTTTCTGCATGGATTTAAACCTAGGACCCCTATGCAGAAAGGCAGAAGTACTAACCACTCAGCTAAATTGTAGCTACTCACATCACATAAACAGTCCTTTGTTTGACTAGAGTGAGTACACTGTGAGAAATGCCATGTTGATGTCAAGCCTACTGGGTCACATACTATGCAGTTAAAACAAACTATACACACTCCTTTTAAACACTTTGAAAGCTGAAACAGGACAAACCAGGCTTAAAATGCCTTTGTGGTAAAACCACTTTAAAGACACAGTAACACAGCAAATAGTATACTGCATAAATAATAAAAATACAGTTTCCCTAAAAACAATAGTGCCACCAAAATAGTGGCATATACTTTGTGCTCCTCTAAAACAATGCCAAACACACAGAATCCCCTACACTAGTAGCACAAATAGCACATAGTACTTCTGAAAATATTGTCTCATGCAATAACCTACAGTAAACAGCACCATGCAGTGGTCCATGATAGTGAGTGCCACATGTGTAGTGCCCACTCTAAGGCATCAGAAAAAATAGCACTATAAAGATTTGACTGTCTAATTATGCTATTATACAGATATTGCTCCCCTTTAGTACCTCATATAAACTTGTACAATATTGACAGTGCTCCCTAGAAGCCACATATAGTTATAGTGTCCCCAGAGTGCCTAGTGTTGTTATTAAATAAAACAGTTATGGATTGTGGCTCACTTCATGCTTTTGTGCTTCTCATTATACGTCCTTGGCTGTGCACAGATAAACCACTGGCCTATAGTATTTGCAATCAAAATTAACAAATGCAAAATCTAGCACCAAGAAAAATAAAGTAACTTTAAAAATCTGTTGTTACGCTGTGATCAAAAAACGATATAGGTTTGAAATGTGTGAGCGTGTTTTTTGTGCAGGTCCATTTTCACATTTTTAATGGTTTAATATAGAGAATACTTTTAATGCTACTTTATTGCTGTATTTTGCATTTGTGTAATGTTGTTAGTGCCTCCTATAACAATGTGCCATTTATATTGCTCCCATAAATGTGAGCTACAAAGATAATGGTGGAGCTTTACTAAGCCAAATGTAGCAAAATTCATACTCGATGTAGCAGCAATGCAATTTGAAATCATTCATTTATTCAGTGTTTGCTCATGTCTTGGCAATTGCAATGTGCTACTGTGTTAATTTGTGTGTGTTTATATGCGTGGGAGAGTGGCTGCCTAAATTTTGGTTTCCATTTGAGGCTGATTTTAATCAGAAGAGAGCATAGCTAGGACTCACATATTAAGAAAAGTTTGTAAGCCTGTTATAGATATTATTGTATTTCAAAAAATTAGAATACGGTATAATTGAAAATTAAAGGGATTCTCCAGGACTATCTTTTAATTTGTTATAGGGCTCATAAATCTATTGTATTAAACCTTGTAATTCATACATTGAGTCTATACAATATATGGGTTTCTTTATTTGACTTAAAGGGGTTGTCTCATCTCAAAGTTTCATGGGATGCATGAATGAAATAATGCAGCTTTGCTCTGTCACTTCCTGGTCAAGCTGCCTGTAATTAGCATATGAGCTCCGGGTATTCAGACTTCTGATAATTAGATAAATCTCATGCTGTCGGGACCAGGGAAGCTTCTGAGTTAACATAAACAGCAGTAATTACTGGCTTTTGTCTGAAAGATCAGATAACAAACAAGCTCTCACTGTCCGGAGTTTTGTGCTGAGACCTGTGTGATGATGTCACTCCCTGCTATCAGATAGAACAAACAGCAGGGAAAAAGGAGTACACAGGTCGGTCACTTGGGGAACCAGAGAGGACACAGAAGGTGATAAAATCACTTGTAGCTCCTTAACAAACAAAAAAATGAGCAAACGTGATATATTTGGAAAACATCTTTTTTTATTGATCCCAACAAGCTTATCTTTGTAGCGAAACAACCTCTTTAACTTATTGATATCAATTATCTTTTCAGTGATATTCTAACTTTTTGAGATGCACTAGTACCAACAAAGGAGTCTGTGTAGCAAAGGTCCTTATCTGAATTGAGGTTACCTTGCCACTGGTGGATGATCTCGAGCAATTTGACCAAAATATGCAGTCGAAACCTAAAACTTTCATTTATACTAGATGTAGCAGCAAATTCAGCAAATTCAGTAAATTCAGTGTTTGCTTGTGCCGTGGAGTTTGCTGTTTTTGTGTGTTTTAAAAAAATTTTTGGCACATCTTTAGACTGTCTGGTCTAAGATTACACTAATTAATAGACATAATTAGAAGATTTGTCCCAATGTCCAATGAATAGTGGTTCAATTTACAATACATACCTAACTTTGTCCCAACGCAGAGTCCAGTAACGAGAGAGAAGCAGAGTATTTATTGAGCTTTGCAGGAACCTAAACATTTTGAGCAACATAAAAAAAAAAAAATATATATATATATATATAAATTAATATATATATATATATATATATATATATATATATATATATTATATAATATATATATAAGAAAAGATCAAATCAGCCTTTACTAGAAAAACATTGAAAAACACAGAACAAACTCATTACAGTATAATACTGTAAAAAGTACTTTTTGTTCTGTGTTTTTTAATGTCATTCTAGTAAAGCCTGAGTTTTATTCTTTCTGTATATTTTTGTATGCTGGACTTCATTTTCCATCTTTTCATCTTCCCCTTTTTTTTCCCCCGATCTCTTTCATACAGATATGTGTTCTTCTACTGTTTTTCCAAGGACCAGCTTGGAATTTTGAAGTTTCATGCATATGTTTTTACTTTCATACCACATGCCTGTCAGGTCAGCTGAATACATGTATATATTTTTATTTTTAGTTGTATTCCTTTGCACCTTGCAACCCCTTTAAATAGTATTTATTTAAAATGGCATGTACAGCATCTGTTTAACCTCTACACTCAAACTAGGGATAACCGGACAGAAATTGTAACCCTTCTGCAGTTATAATCTTAAAGAAGGTCTTTAGGGTAGCAGCCAAATGTTAGGTCATCCTATTATAGAATCAAGGCCCTAATAATAAGCATTTATTTACTTCATCTATTTTCTCTATACATTGACAAAGAGAATAGGGTCATCGTTGGTATTATTCTCTCAACAATAGGTACACATAAAAGTCAGGGCAGTGTCACCTTTCCTTAGAATTCTGTAAAGTTGGGAAGACCTGTTTATTAATGTATAATACAAGTGTTAACTTAGGAAGAGGAAAATAGACCAACTGTTGTTAAGTTAAAGTGTCTTGCACCCAATTAAAGACACTGAGCAGGCAGGATAAGTTTGATCAATGGCTGGTGGATAGAGATGGGCAAATTTGATCTAACAAAGGGGAAATTCGTTTAAATTTCAGGAAAACTTCGGTTCGGAATGAATCAAACTTTGGGGTTCGGGTGAACGAAGGTGTTTTTATTGATAAAATGGCTGGGGCCCAAGGGGCCTACATGGGGCAAAGCACTCTGGGAGGAAAAGGGCTAGCCTGCATGACATTGCAGAGGTGAACCCAATCAGAGCCCGGCGGGATGCTGTGCTCACCGCACTAAATAAGTCCGGGGCGCGACGCGGGAGCTATACCGCTCTCACGACTGATCGGGGGAAGGGTGCTCGCGGCTGATAGCTTTTACTGAAGAATTGATTTTTAATAGCGATTTTGTGGGTTCCAGCTTGTCTCAAGACTTTTTCCTTAATTTCTATTTAAATTTTTGGGGGTATTGGATCTGAACCAGTGTGCTTCCACTGCAGCTGCATATAAAATTCAAACCAAATGGGTCTAAGCCAGTTCCTGTTGGATTCTTTTAAAAAAACACTTTTTTTACAATACAATACCCTTCATTTTTGGCTGCTAAATTTCTATTGCGCAATTTACTCCGGGGGTTAATTAAGGTTGTTTTGCGGTGTGCGCCCCCAAAAAAAACCGTCTTTTTCAACGCCAAAATAAATACTTTTTCCCCTGTAGCCTAATTCACAAGCAAAGGTTAATTACAACGTTCTCTTGTTTGTGGGTAGAAAACACAAAAATTGTAACCGCACAAAGTACTGTTTTGCGGTAAATTCTTTGGCGCATTTACACCCCAGGGGTTAATTAAGCATTGTTTTGCTGTGTCTGACAAAAATAAACCGTTTTTTTCAACGCCAAAATAAACATTTTTCCTGTAGCCAATTTCAAAAGAAAAGGGTTAATTTACAACTGTATTCTTTTTGTGTGGCGTAGAAAAACGCCAATTATAACACCTAAAAAGCTCTGTTTGTGCGGCTCAATTTTGGCGCAATTTACATCCGGGTTATTTAAGCATTGTTTTGCGTGGCTGAAAAAAATAAACCGTTTTTTTCAACGCCAAAAAAAAACATTTTTCCTGTACCTAATTCACAAGAAAAGGGTTTAATTTTAAAAAAGTATTCTTGTTGTTGGCTAGAAACACGAAATTTGAAACACGCTACAAAGCTACATTTTGTGCGGCTAAATTTTTTGGCGCAATTTACACCGGGGGTTAATTAAGGTTGTTTTGTGGTGGCTGACAAAGATAAACCGTCTTTTTCAACCCCAAAATATATACATTTTTCCCTAGCCAAATTCACAAGAAAAGGGTTAATTACAACTGCTCTTGTTGTGTGGCGTAAAAACACGCAATTGTAACACGCTACAAAGCAAACTAGTTTTTTGGTTTCCGGGGGGGGGGCGCCCCTTTTTTTTAAAAAATTCTTTTTTTGGCCCCCGCAATTTTCCCTTCCGGGGGGGTTTAAAAAAATTTTTTAAGGGCGTTTTGGGAAAAGGTTTTTTGCGGTTTGGGCTGACAAAAATAAACCGTTTTTTTAATGCCAAAATATATAAATTTTTCCCTTAGCCAAATTTTCAAGCAAAGGTAATTACAACTGTATCTCTGTTGTGTGGCGTAGAAAACACCAAATTGAAAACCCCTACAAACTACAGTTTGTGCGGCTAAATTTCTTTGGGCAATTTACACCCAAAGGTTAATTTAAGCTTGGGTTTTGCTGTGGTGATCAAAAAAAAAACCGTCTTTTTCAACCCCAAAAAATATAAAATTTTCCTGTAGCCTAATTCAAAAGAAAAGGTAATTACAACTGTTTTCTTGTTGTGGGGTAGAAAACACGAAATTGTAACACCTACAAAGCTACAGTTTGTGCGGCCAATTCTTTGGCGAAATTTTTACATCCGGGGGTAATTAAGCTTTTTTTTGTGGTGTGTCCCCAAAAACCCCCAAAAAAAAAAACCCGTCCTTTTTTTCAATGCCCAAAAAAAATAAAAAAATACATTTTTCCTTTTTTGGGTTTCCCCCTTAATTTTTCCCAAAAAATGCCAAAAAAAAATTTTTTTTTTTATTTTAAAAAAAAAAAACCTTTTTACTTTTGTTGTGGGCGTAAAAAACACGCAATTTAACACCTCAAGCTACTAGTTTGGGCGGTCAATTCTTTGGCGCTTTTTACTCCGGGGGTTAAATTAAGCGTTGTTTTGCTGGTGTCTGAAAAAAATAAACCGTCTTTTAACGCCAAAATATATACATTTTTTCCTTAGCCTAATTATGTCCAAAAGGTTAATTTAACCCTGTTTGTGCTTTTACATTTAGTAAAAACACAGTTTTTTTAAACGACACATAAAAGAAAATTTTTTCCGGGCCCTTTTTTTTGTGGAGCGCAATTTCATCCAAGGGTTCCCAAGCTTGTTCGGGGTTTCCCTTTTGGAGTAAAAAAACAGGGGTAATTTATCTATACAGATATCGTCATCAACAGTGTTGTCATTTAGAACAAAAGTATGCAGACAGGAGGGGCGGCTCTGCCCCTGCGAGTGGCAGTGGCAAAAAACTTTCCTGGAACAGGCTCAGGTCGCAGCACAGCAAGGGGACGTCCAGCAGGGGTCACTCGGTGAGGCCAAACTGCCCGTCATCTAGGGCCCGTGGTGTTGTTCACAACCCAAGGGTTCTTGTTTGGGTTTGATGGGGTCACCCTCTTCCCCCCAAATGACATCTACAACCCCAGCCAAGAGTCGGTGGAACCTAAACAAAACCCCTTAGTTGGCAGGGCCCGGGGAGGGGGTTTCGCGGCCCCTCACCTGTCCTCCCCGCCTCTGTCCCATCCGGTTCCCCTCCTGGGGTCTACTATGGGGTCGGGGCTCAGCGCCACTATATGCGAGGAGAACAATTTGGGGGGGCAGTCAGCAGCTATTGGGCACGAAGAAAGGGGGCCAAAATATCCCCGCTTTTGCAGTAGGCGCAAAGTATAGATGTGGAGAGGGGCTGGGGGGTCATGTTGTGAGAAGTCACCCTCGGCATACCAAGCCTTTTATGGGACGCAGTGACGATGAAACACAAATAGAAGATGTGTCCCAAACCCGCATTTGGGGAGCCTATGGGCAAAGGGCTTCATCATCGTCGGGAGAAGAGGGGTAACTTGCGGTCGGGCAGCGCGCAGCCAGCAAGTGGGTGGGCCGTGAGTCAGAGGGTACGCTGTGAGGTGGGGGCCAAGCGGCCACGGGGTAAAAACCCGCTTCGCAGGCCCCAAGAAAAGTGCGGCACAGGGGCTCAGGGGGCGCGGCGACAATCATCGTGCGGAGGTTGGTGGTAAAAAGATACTGGGGGGGTGTGGCAGTTCTTTCTAAACACCGGAGGACCAAAAATTTGGGTTAAATGTAGAATCTGTGGGCAGAATGGGTGGCCCAGGAGCTAACTTTGGCACCAAAAGGCCCTGCGTCAACACATCAGGTCACCATCCGGGGGCCCTGGGAAAAAACGTGGCTCAATGGGGTGGTCCTCCTGCCGCCGCAGCAGCAGCAGCAGCCCCATGGCACGCATGCCTTTTGCACCGTCAAGGCTCCACCCCCTCTGCAGAAGGGAGCTGTTTCTCTTTAAATCACCCCCCGGCCCAAATTGCCCCTGCCCCTCGCTACTCATGCGCCAGCTTCGTTACGACGATTGCAAAAGAGTCAACAGTACTCCAACCCCGCCCCTAAGGTGCAGCATTGCCCGTGCTCCTGCCCAAAGTTGTTGGTATTGAAAGTCCCCCCCTTTCCCAAAATGGTGACTCTCACCACCCAGAAACTAAGGCTTGGCCGACCCGAGATGGAGAGTTCCAACCGAAAATTTCTTTTCCAAAAGGCAGTACCGCACACATAAATATGTAAAACAAAAGGTGGGCCTCCTTGAGTTTATGGGTTTTTTTAAAAGGTGCACGGGAGCACGACTCTGGAGCTGTAACTACAGTCGGGGCCCGTACATGTCCTTTTAGGCCCACTGGGGGAAAAGTGCTTTCCCCGCCCCCGGACACCAACAACTTGGACAGGGGACCCGCTTTCTCCCCCACGTTGCAAACTGCTGCCCTGCGCCAATTTTCCGCCCCCCTCCTCCTCCCCCACCATCACACCCTCCCCCTCCCCAAGTATGCCCATCTACCAAGTTGGGGACAGGGGTCACGCAGTTTTTACACCGGCTTTCCTCGGGGAAGAAGTCAACGGGGGAACTGCTGCGTCATGCAGCAAGAAACGATGGTGGTTTTTCCGCCCAAGAAAAAAGGGAACCCTGGTGACGGGGCAATGGGAGGAACAAGTGTCCGCCTGCCCCGAGGAGGGGGGGGTGGTCCCTGCGCCCTGCCTGGCGCACTGTTAATTGGTTGTGAAAAAATTCCTGAAGTCTTCCACCGATTTCGCAGATTCTGAAATGGCCCCGGGAAACGGGAATGCACTTTATCCCTTCGACAAAGCCAGGAAAACCCTCCTCGAGTTGCAGCGGCGAACGGCCTCCCCCAAACACTTGATATGCATGTTTCCACCAGCTGGAATTCCGCCTGCACATGTTGGGCCACGTAAAAAACGAGAAAGGGCCCTTTGATTTTTTTTATGATCCAGGAGACAGAAGTACCCCCGGTAACTTTGATGTCAGCCAGGGCAGCTCAGCGTGACACCCCGTTTGTTAGGCCATTCGAAAAGGCGACGTTTTTGTCATCGCCCGGGGCTAGGGGTGAAAACGTCATTCCCCTGCTTCATGTCCTGGAAAGATCGAAAAATCTGCGGGCAGGGGACTGAGACGTGGCGACTACATCTCTGGCCAATGAGTCCGGTGGGGGCGAAATGGAGGAGGAGGGGGGAGTAGGAAAATTGAGCAAAGATTGTTGGTGAAATAGGATTTTTACCCAGGTGAAAGAGAGGAGGAGCAGGGAAGCCCCGGAGGAGGGGGATGGAGAGAAAGACGGGCAGATGACCCCCAAACACCGTGGGAGTATACAGTGGGAAATGGAGGCAGGGGGCCCCTCGGAGTCACTTTTGCAGATGCCCACAGCATTTATTTGCCTGGCTAGTGACAGCCAATAGTCAGCATCCGGCAGAGGGTGACTTCTGGCTCTCCACCCTATTGGGCCCCCGCTACCGGTCCAAAAGGGACCTTTTTTCCCCGCATTGAGAGGGGGGACAAACTAAATACTTTAGGGGAAACCTCCATAATCAGTTGGGGGCCCCTGCCTATGTGCAGCATCCCCTCCTCTGACAGGTCTGACCGGGGGTTCCTAGCGCTCACGTAAAAACTGCCGCGGCTCTGGGGGGAAAGGGGGGGGGGTAGGGGCGTCCAGCTCCCCACTAACCTAAGCGGAGTCACTGAGAGCACTTCCTTCACCCCCCTATGAGGAGGGCAGTCGCCAGCAGCACAGGACTGGAGCATCCCCGAACCAACAGGTTGTGGCCTACTTGGACAGCCTCTGTCACCTCATTGAAGATCCCCTGGACTACTGGGGAGCCAAACTGGATGTTGGCCGCAACTTGCCCAGTTTGCAGTGGGAAGCTGTCCTCCCGGCCCGTAGTGTGGCATCGAGTGGGGGTTTTTTGTGCGGCGGGGGCCATCGTTACCCCAAGGGGAACCCGCTTGCCAGGGAAATGTGGAATGACTGATCTTTGTCAAATGAATCAGGGGGAACGGCGGATTCCACACCCCAATGACTTAGGCGTCAGTTGGGTTTTAAAAATACCTGCCTAGCCACTATTTTGATGCCGCCACCCCCCTGATGCAACATCTGCGCCATTTTTCCATTGCCCCACCATCTTACCAGGGTGGGATTGCCACCCACCTCAACACTCTGTCATTGTGCCACTCTATGACCTCATGTGTGCTGGTTTCTTTTTCCCTGAATCCACACTGTTCATTGTGCCACTCCTGACCTCATGCTGTTGCTCTTGCCGCCGTCACCCCAAATCTTGTCTTTTTGCCACTCTGTGGGCCCACTCCTTTTTTTGCCACCTCCAAATTTGTCATTGCGCCACTGTCTGACCTCAGCTGCTGCTGTGGCTGCTGCCTTTGGGCCTCCACACTGTGTTTGTGCCACTGCCTGACCTCATGCTGCTGCCCCCCGTGACCTCCGCTCCAGCATTGTGCCATCTGTGGCTTTTCCTGTTTTGCCACCCCCAGAATGTATTTTGCCCCCTTTGGGACCTCTACCCCGCTGCCCCCCCCTTTTTGACTTCCAAAATTTTCCCCCCCAAAATCTTTGTGGCCCATCTGGGCCCCCTTTAGTCCCCTGTTTTAGCCACCCCCCCAAATTCATTGTGCCAAACCCCCCCTTTTTCCCTTTAACCTTTCCCCTTCCCCCTTTTGCCGCCGGGACCTCCGCTCTCATCATTGTGCCATTTGTGGCTTTCCCCTGTTTTTTCCACCTCCAAACTTTTAATTGTCAAGGGTGTTTTTCCCCCCCTGGTCCCCCCTTTTTTCCCCTTTTTTATAATGCTTTTGGCCCCCGTTTGTTTTGACCCCCCTTTTATAATTTTTTGGTTTTGATTGGGCCAACCTATGTGGGGCCCCAATTTATTTTTTTGGCCAAATTTTCCCCCTCAGAATGTCATTTTGCCACTGTCTGACCCATGCTGCTGGTGGCTGCTGGTGTCCTCCACACGTGTCATTGTGCCTTTCTACCTCATGTGCTGCGTGGGTGCTGCCCTTTTCCCCCACCTGTGTCTTGTAATTTTGCCTCAGCGGCTTTTCGCTGCCGTGTCCCCCACACTGTGTCATTGTGTCATGCCTGACCTCATGCTGCTGCCGCCGTGACCTCCCTCTATCATTGTGCCATTCGTGGGTTCCCTCCTTTTTGCCACCTCCAGAATGTCATTTGCCATGCCTACCCGCTGCTGCTGCCGTGACCCCGCCTCAGCATTGTGCCTTCTGTGGCTTCCTCCTGTTTTCCCCCTCCAGAATGTCATTTTGCCACTGCCTACCCTGCTGCTGTGGCTGCCCCCGCACCTCCACACTCTGTCACTAATGTTGCCACCTGAGCTCTAGCTTTTTTTTTTTCCCGCTTTCGCTGCCATGACTTTTTCAGGCACATTCCCGCTTCATTTTTTGGGCAGTTTTGCCCTTTAAGTGCCCAGGGAATTTTATAGTAAGCGATTTAAAGCGGCGGCATCATCTGTGTTCAACTAAAACACAACATGTATGAAACCAAACCAAGCTCCCTTGCATATTTAACATGGACAACGTTTTACGCACCCTGCAGGCTTGTGCAGCCTGGAAAAAAGCTGCTTTTTAACGCGATTCGTCCCGAAAAAATTCGGGCCGAATTTAGTTTTGTCGGGGAAAAATTTGGCAAGTGACCGAATCGAATTTTTTGGGAAAATTTCCCCCATTCTACGGTGGCAAAAAGGTAAGCTGATTTAGATAATGATACTGTAAATGTCATCAAGTGAGTCTACAGGCTCTCATCTTCATTTTTCTGGACTTGTCCATTGAACATAGTAAATAAAAAGAATGTAGATTAAGGACAATTTGGGGCAGAGGATAATTTAGGATAGAGATTAATAGACAATCTGCTTTTTGAGCAGTGACAATATTTTCCTACCCAAATTATTTATAAATTATTAAGGCATAAGTGCTGAGTGTGTAAAAGTACAATTGAGACTAATTTGAGAAGCAACATCAGAAACTTCTGAACGTAACAAAATTGCCATATATATGATACAAGAAAAAAACCCACAAGTTATGAGTAAAATAGCCAAACTGTAGATAAGAATCTCATGTTTGGTTTCAGTATTCATCATACCACATATTTAAATTTGGAAAATGTCCAATCAGCAGTATATACAAAATAATTTTGTAATTTGGTCTCATGTTGACCGTTGTGGAGTACATTGACGTACATATAATATAACTGAATTTTTTTACATCTCTCCCCGTGAAATAGCACTTTACTATTTAACAATCTGCAATAAGTGCCTAAATAACTAATCATAATTGATCATAACTGTAGCTTACTTGATGAAAGAATGTACAATGTTGGGAAACGCCAATACACTAATGAATAATTCCAGAATCAAAAAATATATTCAAAACACAAATGAGATGGTATCAAGTATTATTGATGTACAGCTCTACAACTGGTTTTCAACACACAGGTGCATAAGACCAGTTTTGAGTGAGTTAACATTTAAGTATTCTAAAAGGCTCATGAAAAAGAGTTGGGAGTTTTCAGCGCCCTCTATTGGATGCACCTCTCAAGTCATATCCGAATCACTGAGACTTGCAGTGTAAAAGGAATAAATAAAGTCATGCTGATTTGTTCATCTGCAGACAGCTGTCTTGGGGTATTGCCCCTCATTAGTTCAGAGTAGAATCCTGAAATTTTTCAGTTTTAACTTTTGCCACTAAGCCTGATAATAATGCATTTTCTGTTTTTAACAATCTCCTCATTATCAGCACAGGCAATGAAACAAAACACCAATGTCTAGATAAGAAAGGATCCCTGATTCACATTAGGTGATGGTCACAGCTCCCCTTCCCCCATCCCTGCACAGTGACTTCTTTCCAGTTCACAGATCATGCCTAGAGAACTCTCCTCCTATTCATGGGCTCCTATGTCCATGTAGCTATGTAAAGCATATCTCTAAATGCTGTTAAAAGCAGCTCAGGATAGATGACTTAAAAGAAGAAAATAATACTGTACATATCAGTATCTGTTACAGAGAATGTGGTCAGGTCATACTGTTACGGTGGAGACCTCTGGGACACCAGGAGTGATGGTATAGATTCAGACCACCCCTAGGAGCAGAGTCTAAGGGGTCCCCAGTCTTTAATGGAGCTCGCCACAAGACTGGACAGACTTCACTGCGGTGGAAACCCCAGGTCATTATCCCTGACATGGCTAATTGCTGTGATAGTCGAATTGCGGGATGCAGGATAGTGGGCACAGACAGAGGTGATGAGTGACAAACAGGTGCAATCATAGACTTGGAGCAGAGGTTCAGACAGGTAGCAGACTGGCAGGAGACAGCAGAATATTTAATGCACTGGTAAACCAGAGCTTAATACAGGTAACACTGGAAGCAGCAACCAAACAGCAAATAGGGGTCATTATCACTGATGAACAAAAGAGAACCAAAGGAGGACTATATGGTCATTAAAACTTAATCTTTAATGTAAAGTATATAAAATATATAGTGCAGCGCTACTAAAGCAACATCAAAAACAAAACACAATAAAAAAAATGAGTGAGGGACAGTGGGAGCCCTATTAAACCCTATAAAAGGGGAAAAAAGCTACTATAACCCTGGCCTAACAGTAGACACAGGAAAAGTTGTCCGGATAAGGACGGTCCT
This sequence comes from Phyllomedusa bahiana, assembly GCA_025379985.1. Classification (NCBI taxonomy): domain Eukaryota; kingdom Metazoa; phylum Chordata; class Amphibia; order Anura; family Hylidae; genus Phyllomedusa; species Phyllomedusa bahiana. The sequence goes on from JAODAL010012334.1 coordinate 18,893, forward strand.
GTCAGGAACCTAAACCTATATACCACTTACCCTATAAACATTCAAAGGATCCCCTCTCAACATGTTTCGATCCTCCTATTCTTTTATCAAGATCGCATCAGGGGATAATTTGGAACACATGGGAACCAAAGAAAAAGGGGGTATCAATGTGATACAGTAATCGGTGACTTAATGAGTATTCAGGATGTCACACTAAAGTGACTGTTAGTGGATAGACATATTCACATTAATCCAGAGCATGGGTATCAGCAGTCAAAAAGTGTATAAAGCATACCTGTGTTATGTGTGGCATCCCATATCTAGAAGAATGGTAAGGGACCAAATATGATATGAGCATGGCCAGCAAAATATACAGACAAATATAAATAATGTCAAGTTACTTACCACCCTATTATGGCTCTGATCGCTTGCGTCCCTCACTCTGTTAGAGTGACCAGCAGTGGCTGGTAAAGTGAGACGTTGCAGAGACGCTGCGAGTGGCAGATAAAGGCGCGGAGAGGCGCTCGATGTGACGTCACGGGAGTGCGCCCGTGACTGCACGCCGGAGACAGATGCGTCCATAGCAACGGCACATGCGCAGTAGCCGCCAAAGCCCGTATAACGGAGCTAGTTACAGAGGAAGATAAAAGCGCAGCGCAGATCGCCACTGCGTCCAAAAAATCTTAAACCGGTATTTAACAGCAGGGGAATAGCGATTTAGTTCAGAAAGGGGCACCACTGATAGAACAAATAGGGCCCTCAATCACAATCATAACATTTATAAAAAGCAACTTAAGTTAAGCTGTTCATTTAAGCCATTTGGGGTCACTGTATTGAGTGAGTATACCCAGAAGCATTCACGTTGTAACAATTGTTGGTCAAGATTGCCACGTCTAGCAGTCAAAGGGACATGGTCAATACCGCACCAATGCAGGCAATTAACATCACCATCATGGTTGGAGTGTACATGTCGGGCAACAGGAGTGTCTCTTTTATGGCAAACATCGCCCAAATGCTCGGCAATCCTACGGCGCAGTTGTCTAGTCGTCTTACCGATGTATAACATACCACAATCACATCGTATCATATATATGAAATGTGTCGTCCTGCAATTAATGAAGTGACGAATGTCAAATTGTCTCAAGTTGTTGCCATCTGAGAAAGTTTTAGATTGTAGCATGAAAGGACAGAAAGAGCAATCACTGCATCTGAATGATCCATTTGGTTTCTATAGCCATGTTTCTTTTTTAGGGGTGACATAATTGCAATGAACCAAAAGGTCACGTAGATTTTTTCCTCGCCTAAATGGATGGGTGTTCTCCCACAAAATCTCTCAGGTCAGGGTCCATTCTAAGTATATGCCAATGACGATCTAGGGACCTCTTAATCAAAGAGGCACCATTATCAAATGTGCCAAATACACGTATGATGGAATCATTGGTTTTGTGAGATTGGGCCTTCGGTGTAAGAAGATCGGCTCGATTCCTAAGGCACGCATCACGATAGGACTGTCTCAAGATGTAATCAGGATATCCTCTATCGAGGAATCTTTGTCTAAGTTGGCCTGCTTCTTTTTTGAAGTCCTCAAGATTCGAGCAATTGCGTCTAAGATGCAGGTATTGCCCTCTGGGTATCCCTTTTTTTAAAGGAGTGGGATGGTGACTCTCCCAGCTCAATAGGGAGTTAGTTGATGTTGGTTTCTGATAGATCGTAGTGGTGAGATCACCAGTAGAATTTTTTGAGATTCTGACATCTAGAAAAGATAGAGTTTGCAGATCCATTTCGAACATAAAATGTAGATTGGGTGTGTTGGTGTTGAGATGTTTTAACATCTGTGTAAACTCATCACAAGTTCCGTTCCATATGATGAAAATATCATCGATAAAACGCAACCACAATGCGATCTTGTCAGTGAAAGGTGGAGGAATGTCACCGAAGACGATGGAGGTCTCCCACCAGCCGAGATATAGATTAGCTTAAGCTGGGGCACAGGCGCTGCCCATGGCGGTACCCCCCTGGTGGAAGACCCCCCCCGTCGAAGAGGAAATAGTTCCAAAAGTTTGGTGACAAAGGCATTATGTGCCCCAGATTGTAGTCCTCGTGTAGATAAAAAGTATTTTACTGCCTTCAGACCGAGATGATGTGGGATGGAAGCATACAAGGACTCTACGTCTATGCTGGCTAAAAAAGCCTCAGGATTGATGGATAGGCCGTCAAGACGTTTCAACAAGTCGGTCGTATCTCTGATGTAAGAAGGCAGTGTCTCTACAAATGGGACTAAGATGAAATCTATGTATGTACCGCAATTCTGACAAAGAGCATTATTGCCAGACACAATTGGGCGGCCTTTAAGAGGGTTAGTGCCCTTGTGCACCTTGGGTAGGGCATAGAAAGTGGCAACCCTAGGTGATTTATGGTACAAAAAATCAAATTCAGACTTGTCTATGAGGTCTAATTCTATTGATTCTGTTAATATTGCCCTAATTCAGATAAAAATTTCTGAGTGGGATCAAAAGTCGATTTGGTGTAACAAGTTTTATCGGAGAGGAGGGAATAGCACATTTCACGATATTGGGAATGAGTTAAAATCACTATATTCCCTCCCTTATCCGATGGCTTGATGTACAAGTCATATCGAGTTACAAGTTGGTCAAGAGCTAACCGTTCAGAGTCAGAGATGTTACTCTTTCTAGTCCCCTTTATGTTCTTAATGTCCCTTAAAACAAGATCCATAAAGACATCAACACATGAGATGTCAACTTCAGGGGCCATTTTTTTACTTATGGATTTAAGGTCTGTGAATGGCCCCTTACCTAATTCGTTCTGTGGTGGGCCTGCAAGACCAAAGAGAAGTCTTACGTCTTCCAACATATCAGGAGAAATGCATAATTCAGCACTCTCTCATTTTTGTTGAAAGGAAAAAAAAAATTTCCATTTTAATTTGCGACTAAAAAGATGGAGGTCTTTAGTCCACCTAAAAGAATTGAATCTAGTTGTAGGTACGAATGAGAGACCTTTTCTAAGGATATTCATCTCGTCACAGGAAAGACTGATCTCCGATAGGTCAATGATCTGAGTATCTGCAATAGTTGTAGAAGGTGAATTGAAGTGCGATATGACGGGGTGTTTACGCGTTCCCTCAATTGATACGTGTTGTGAGGATCTAAAAAACGCTGGTTTTGACCTCTATTAGAAAAATTTCTCCTACCGCGTGTGCTACGCGTACCCCGGTAACGACCTTGAGATCGAGATCGATTAGTGTTGATCTCTCTGTCTGAATCAGTGAGTTCAGTCTCAGAGGAAGAGATGTCTGTCAGTAGATCTTTGGATGGATTAATATTAGATAGACAGGTGTATGCTCTATTGTCTCGAAAGTCCGCCAGGTCCCTCAGGAACTGGTGGTGCTTTCGGTCCTGAAGATGGGATTGAAATTTGTCGATTTGAGTCTGTAGAGCTTTCTCTTTTGTTGGAAATTCAGTTTCACTGGATAATTTTTGAATTAATTCAATTTGTTCTTGTAATTTACTGTTCAATGTGTCACTGATGAACAACAAACATCAACGAACTGATGCTGTAGCAGAGGCAGGAAGTTCCTTAAATTACCGGAGGTCACAGGTTATTGGACAAGTAATTAGTACACTGTCTCTTTAAATATCAGTAAGCTGCCGGACACACGCACAGGACGCCATGGAAGAAGGGGATCCAAGCAGGAGCATGGACAGATGAGTACATACTAATAGGGACCGGAGAGCTCACCGCAGCAGAGACCGAGGTAACAGCCGAGACCGCAACATGTGACACAGCAGAGGTCCGAGACAGAGACCGTGGCGTGAACCGTGACAGTATCTTTTTATAATTAGTAAATATATATATATATATATATAATATATATATAAATATACATATATAATATATATATATTTTATATATAATATATATATATATATATTGTAAGGGGTAGAGTGGTCAAGGGAAGGTATGTATCACCAAGGCGGCTGGCCTTGGTGACATAAAAATCCCTGTAGTCTTTTTCCATCGACATTATGTTGCTGAACCGTCATTTCTTGTGTAGTTCAGGTCTGGGTTTTTTATGAGCAGCCGGAGAGCCTGAGGGGGTAAGGTCGGTCCCATATTCCAGCATGGGCCTTATTGGGCATATAAAAGGCAGCTGACGCAGCTCAGGGTGGGACAGTCTGATAAGGTTGGAGGCTTTAGTGTCAAGCTGCCAAATCTGTGCTATTGACCTGGTGAGGCTGATCCCCCTCATATAGGTGATTTTTGGCAAGAGAAAGACGATGCATGTACTGTATGTTAAATTTCAACATATTTAACAGATTCTTTAATTTTTCATACAGATAAACCTCTGCAAGGCACCTTGTTTCCTTTTCCCGTTGAAAATATATGCACACTCACTCAATCCAAGCATGCATGTGTATAGAGAAATGAGTAGCTGCAGATTAAACAAGCCTTTTTCCAACAGTCATTAAAAGTTGGTAGGCACCATAAGTCCTTTAGTTTAAATTGCAAAATCTAGTTAAAAGTTTTGTAAATGTAAGCACTGTGAAAGAGGACATATCTCAAGGAAATATTTTTTCTATTAGTAGCTATCATATGACTTAAGTACTTAAAACTTTGTAACGTTTGTAAAAACTAGATTTATACCCTATTGTCATTATGTTTATTTATTTGTGACATAATGCCTAAATGGAGTGTGAATCTAATTTGTACAAATCTTTTATAGAAATGCATTTAAATTGGTTTTGCCACGATGTAATGTTGACGTGAGATCCTCCAAAATGGGTTTTTAATCACTTTTCTAAATATATGTGATTACAAAAATTGCAGTCTGTGAGAGCTACAGCCTTCCTTACATGCCCTTGGTTACTTCAAAGCTTCTATTAGATATGACCTGACAAGAGCTGCTGTCTGCTGGCCGGGCTTGCGCAGAGAGAGCTTCTTATCTGATGAGACTGAGCTGCAGAAGTTTTTAAGGCACCGGTTAGCAATATGTTTTCTTTTGTATTCAGAATAAACTAGTTGTAGTGTGATTAGATACCTGCTTTATCTGATGACAGGGAACATGAAGAAGCTTTCAAGCTGCTGAGGAGAAAAGGTGTTGTCTTTTGTATATAGAATCCACAAGTTATAGTTTTGATTATTTCAGTGAACATGTCACAGGATCCCTTATGCAGCTGGTGCTCTCTTTGTGTGTGTGTCTCTCTCTTTCAGCTACATGGTTTGTTTACATTAGCATCTTAGCAGATAAGGCTCCTCCTGACAGTACAGTCTGAGGCTGTGTCTTGCTGTATTGAGAATCCACTCTTGTACTGTTTATTATTTCACTTAAGTTTTGAGACACTCCCTTGGATTCCTCACTCGCCCCTGCCCTGTCTCCCCTGCAGCTTCATGACTCAGCGTGATTTGTTTACATCCTGCTCTCATGCTGACCAGAGGTACGTAAATGGTCTCTTGGCAAATCCCCTTTAATCAAATATGCTATTTTGTTCTGTAAGGGTCACATTATGGTAAATAAATATACAGTAGTTTTTTGTCTAACACTTAATTTGTATACTTTGTAATGCTTTTTAAAGCCTTTCTAACAACTAGGAAATAGGAAATGGGCTAACCTCAAAAAAACAAAACTAAACCTTGAATGTTCTCAGTTTTAAGAAACAGCTACTTAAGTATTATCGGAACCAAAGTGCAACAAAGCCCTGTGTCATGGTTTAGAAAAACCACATGTTTACAGCCACTGTATAATTTCTCATGCACCAAGGGGGAAAGATATTTCAAGTAAAAAGTAAAAAAATAAATGAAACAAAATACACTTTTTAAAACTTAAGGAAAGTTTTAATTTTATTTTAGCTGAGGGAAAAGTATTGTACTGGATCAATGGATTAACTAATGTTCAAAAGTTCAGAATAACTCAGAAATTGTTACTTTTCTTTAAAAACAAATACTTATTATCAAGACAGTACTAAGGCTATAATTAGAGATGGTCGAATTGATTCTAACGAAGTGGAATTTGTTTAGAATTTCAGGAAAACTTCAGTTCTGCACGAAGCCGAAGTTTATGGTACTTCACCGGAATGAATCGTGTTTTTTTTCTAAAATGGCCACAATCACATAGCGTGACATGGGGCAGAGAACTCTGGGAGGAAGAAAGGAACACCCTCAATGACGTGTGCAGACATGAAGCCAATCAGCAACTAGCTTGCTTCTGTGACATCACAGCCCTATAAATACGGACGTCATCTTAAAGGGGTTGTATCACTACATTGATTACTCATACCTCAGTCCTGTTTTCTTGGTTTCATTTTGAATTCAGGGGGGGTTTACTGGTATATACTAGGCTGCAATAGAAGCCAGGTCTGTAGCTATAGCAACCAGTGCTGGCAGCCTATCATGAGAGATCAAACAGATCTGTAGCTATAGCAACCTGAGGAGTTGATGCAGCCCATACAAGGGGGGATATCTAGGAATAGGTAGGACACTGTTACCGGCCATATATTGCAAAGTGACTTGTTTTTGCAAGATCTTTAACAAAAAAAGCAATCCTTGTAGTGAGAAAACCCCTTTAAATTCTTACACCTCTCACTGTGACTCTTGTCAATAAGCATCTGGCTGCTGCAGCACTATATTGCACTTTTTATAAAACAAACTAGTTTTTTCAGGTACTGGGGTTAAAGACCTTCTCAAGTGTGTGTCATATACACACTTGTTACTCAACCAGTGTTATTATTTTGTTTTAGTTTGTGGGGTATTCTCCCTGAAGTCCAGGGGGGGAGGGTGTACCCAAGGGTTAATTTAGCCTCTTGATTGTGGGGTAATTTGGAGTAAAATACAGGGTGTGTGTATTTTTTTTTGTCCATATACACCTAAATTCCATCTGTTTTTCTGTAAGGTATTTTATACCCAAGGGCTAATTTAACCTCTTGATTGTAGAGTGATTTGGAGTAAAATACAGGGTGTATGTATTTTGTTGCCCCATATACGCCTAAATTACATCTGGTTGTTCTGTAGGGTATTTCATACCCAAGGCTTAATTTAACCTCTTGATTGTGGGTTTATTTGGACTAAAATACAGGGTGTCTGTATTTTTTTGTCCCATATAAGCCTAAATTCCATCTGGTTTTTCTGTAGGGTATTTCATACCCAAGGGTTAATTTAACCTTTTGTTTATGGAGTAATTTGGAGTAAAATACAGGGTGTGTGTTTATCATATACAAACATCTTCATTAAACAGAGTCTGTACATTTTTGATCAAACAGTATGTCAGAGGTGGTGGCAGGCGCTTCACATGCGAGTGGCAGCGGCACAAACATTACTGGAGCAGGCACAAGTCGTTGCACAGTAAGGGGACGTCGCAGCAGTGGTGACTCGATGAGGTCAGAACTGCCGGTGTCATATAGCGGTCGTGTGTTGACCAGCAACTCAAGGGTTCTTGATTGGTTGACTAGGTCATCAACTTCCTCCCAGATGACATCTGTCAACCGCAACCAAGAGTCGGGGGGTTAGTCAGACACAACCCTTAGTTGGCACGGCCCATTCGGTTCTCTTAACCAGAGAACTACTATGTGGTCTGGGCTCAGCGCCACTATACAGCGAGGACCAACTCTTTGAGGACAGTCAGCTGCTACTTGGCAGCGAAGAGTTGGGGAAGACATCTGCTGCTTCTTGCAGTAGGCAGGAAAGTATTGATATAGAGTGGCATGGGGGGTTTGTTGCAAGCAGTCAGGCTCTGCATACTGAGAGTGTTGAGGAGGATAGCAGTGACGGGCAAACAAAAATCGATGTGATGTAGCCGATCGAAATTTGGGAGCCGGGTGAAACAAGGGCTTAAAACACATTTGGGAGAAAGGGTGTCATTTGCGCAAAGGGGCAGGGCCACCCACAGTTGGCATGTGGGGCGTGAGGTAAACGAGGGGGCAGCAGGCAAGGTGGGGGAGAAAAAAAGGCCACGTGGTAGAAAACCCCCTTTTCGCATGTAAGAGGAGCAAAAAAGGGGGCTAAACCGAGGCAGTGGCGGTATAGTCCACAGTGCGGACATTGGCAAAAAAATCCCCCTCTCGGCGTTTGGCATTTTTTTTGCTAAGAAAACCGAGGACCGAGCAGTGTAAGTAGAATTGGGGGCAGAAAGTAAAGCTGGCCAGGGAGATAACGTTGGCCCCACGGGGCCCTGCCAACACATCACTTCACCCCCAAAGGGCCTGGGAAAACGTGTCCAGATGTGGTGATCCACCCTGCTGCAGCAACAGCAGCAACAGCACCCGTGGCTGCAGCCATTTCACCCATAAAGGCCCCACCCCCCCCTTTAAGGGGCTGTTTGTTTTCCCCCATTTTATCTCGGCCCAGATGCTCCTCTCCTCCGCCACCAGGCGTTCACCCATTTTGCTTGCCAAAGACAGCAATATGTGTTCCAACCACCCTAGGGGGCAAAGCAAAACCGTGCTCTTGTCCAAGTTGGGGGTACTGCAGTCCCTCTTTTCCAATGGTGGACTCTGCACCATTCAAGAACTAAGGGCTTTCCCGAGCAAAGGGGGAAGTCCCAAGCCGTTATTTTTTTTTGAAAAAGGCAGTACCACCCTATAAAAAATATGTAGAACAAAAGGTGACAGTTTTTGACCCTATGGGTGTCTTCCCAAAGGTGCACGGCAGCAGGGACGAGGGGAGCTGTAACTATGGCGGGGAAAGTACTGTCCTTTTTCGGCCCACGGGGTGAATGTGCTTCCTGCCCAGCCCCCCACAACTTGGGAAAGGGAGACCCTCTTTCTCCTCCCCGTTGTCAAACTGCTGACCCTGCCGAATGCCGCCTTCTCCCCCCCACCACCCAGCCTCCACAAGTCTAAGTGCTGCTCCATCATCCACAGTCAGGGGGACAGCGGTGTTACACATTCACACCTGTTTGCCTGGGCAAACAAAGTCACACAAGGGGGGAAAGCTCCGCACAGCAACACGAAATGCAAATCAATGTGGTCCCCCGGACAACTGAAAATCGGAACCAGGGTGCGACAAGGAAAGAACTGGTGTCCCGCGCAGGAGGGCTGACCCCATGCCCCTCAGGCCCAAATTTTCAATCCATTTGTCAAAAGGTTCCTGAAGTCTTCCACCCACGCAAGACCCCTTAAAAAGGCCAAAAAAATGTCATGCCTTCACCATTCTACAAACCCAACACACCCTCCTTGAGCGCATCGGCCCATATGTTAAATCGACTTATGAACAGAGAAAGGCAATTAACGTTTTTTTTTAATGAGCAACGTACAGGAGTATCCCCTGTGTTTTTTTTTATGTCACCAGGGGCAGTCATTTTGGGGCACCTGACGTTTGCTCGGCCCCTTTGGGGAGGCCACTTTATTTGTCAGTCACCGGGACTCGGGATGAATAAATTCATTCCACTGTTTCATAACCGGGGAAAAGAGCGCAAAATCGCTGGTCAGGGGACGTAGACGTGGCGATAATCCACGGCCAATGAGTCCGGTGGGGGCTAAACTGGAGGAGGAGGAGGAGATTTTGGGCAAAGCATGTCGGGTAAAAGAGTGGTTTTTTCCCTTCAGGTACAGAGAGGAGAGCAGAGGAGGGGAGGAGAAAGGGGGAGATGAGATGGATGAGGCAGATATCAGACACCCCGTGGTAGTATACATGGAGATGGGGGGCGGGGGAGCCTCAGAGTCACTTGTGCAGATAGCCCCATATGTGATTTGCCTGGCAGTGCAGCCGAATAGCACACCGAGAGGGGTACTTCTCCACTCTCCACCCTCTTGGACCTTCGTACCGGGCCAAATCTGAGCCTTTTTCCACCGCCGAGATGGAAAAGACCACAATACAGAGAAATCCCCATGTAGTCAGTTGGTAGCTGCCCATCTGCGCCCATCTTCCATCCCCGTGACAGGCGACCAGGGGGGGTTTCCTCATCACGCTCACATACCACTGCCACAGCGTGTGGGGGGGTGGAGGGGGAGGGCAGTAGCATTCCATAAGCCACTTAAGTTGGAGCATTAATACAGCTTCCTTACCCCCTAGGAGGAGAGTATCACCCGCGGGCCCTGGACCCTGGAGAAGACCCTAACCAGCAGTTTGGGGGCCACTTTTGGGCAGCATCTGACAGCCCACATAGAAAATAAGCTGGACTGCTGGGCTGCCAAACATGATATGTGGCCACAACTTGCCGAGTTTTCACTGAAGAAGTTGTCCTGCCTGGCCAATGGTGTGGCATTAGAGAGTGTGTTCAGTGCTGTGGGGCCATAGTTTAAACCCAAGGAAACTGCTTTCCACCCAAAGTGGGGAGACTCACCCTTTTCACGATGAAACAGGCTTTGGGTCGCCCGGATTTTCCCCACACCAATGCCTTATGCTCAGATTAGATCAGCCATGATGCCTCACCAAAAATTTGAGAAACGGTGTGGATTCTCGGACCCCCTCTGGCTGGCCTGCCGATGCCCAAAATCTGCTGCCAGCTGCTTATCTGCCACCCCCCAAAATTTACCAGGGGCGGTATTTTCCCCCCCCACCTCCACATGTGCATTGTGCAATTGTGGCCTATCATGCTGCTGCCCCCTCCACGCGTGCATTTTGCCCTTCTGGGCCTACTCATTTGCGCCAAAATTTCCAAAATTTTTCTTGTGCTACTCTCGACCCATTCTGCGCTGTGTTACTGCCGCCACCTCCACATTGTGTCAGTCCACTCGTGGCCTCTGATGTTGCTGCCACCCTTTCCGTTGTCATTGTGCCATCTGTGGTTAGGGTGTTTCTGTCACCTGCACACTCTGTCTTTTTTTCCACCTGTGGCCTACTGAGTTCTGCCACCTTCTCAACCGTCATTGGGCCCCCTTGGGCCTAAATCATGTGCTGCCAACTGACCACTGATCACGGGACATCCCGTTTGGGTTTTTTAAACTGTTTCCACACTCCCCCACCTATGAGTTGCCACTATGTTTGGTTTTCCCTTTTTTAAACTGTCAGAAGGAAAGAAAAGGTTTTGATTTTTCTGATGATTAGGTACCCCAAAAAGCGGAGTGGAACAGAACACAAAAACCCATGAAAAAATTTTCCCTTTTATTCATCTCTGTTTTGGACCAACCTTTTTGGGTTTTTTGGTTTTGCAATGCTGAGGGATTTTTGCCCCGGATTAAAAGCGGAAAACTGAAAAATAAAAGGGAAAAGGGCAACATGATCTTTTGTTTGTTAATGCAAAAAAACCCTCTCCCCCCTTTTGGGGGGGGAAAGGGGGGCTTTTCATGTATCACTTTTAACAGACAGGTTCTGTCAAAACGTGGAATCATCTGATGTGGGTGGAAAAAGGAGTGCGCTCTTTGAGGGTTTATAGAAAGGAAATTTTGGGCCCCTCAGCTGGGTTTTCTTTCCCAAGCTGGCGCTGACTTTTCCCCTTGTCGGGCCTGCGTTCCCACCTTTCCCAGTTATTTTTTTCTTTTTTCCCCCCCGCAATGCCCAGAAAGGTGAAGGTAAAAGCAATTCTAAGACGGCGGCTGCCCAATCTGCGTGTCTAATAAAACACAGCATTGTATGAAAGACCAAACCACGCTTCCTATGCATATTTGGGGGTTGGCAACAATGTTCTAAAACACCAAAACAGGCTCTCTGCACCAGGAAACAGCTTTTTTTAACGCATTCCCCCGCAAATTAATTTTTGGTCGAAAAAAATTTTTGGGGAAAAATTTTCAGCAAACCTGGCCAAAAAAATTTTTGAAAAAATTTTCCCCCTCCCTCTACCTAAAATTTTAATGTAGTGAAAAATGTAGAGTCTCACACTTTGCTTTTATTAAAGAATCTTCTATTGACAGTTACCCTTTTGTTTTTACTTTTAAAATTTAAATGGGGTTGGGATGTCATTTTGAATTTAATCTTAAACAAGTTGGATTCACTTGTTGCAAACTTTTTAGTACCATATGGTTACATTCAAAGCAGCCAAAGCACTCAAAGGGTATGTTCACATGGCATATCTCCAGGGCGTAATTCAATGTGTAATTACTCTGCAATATGCCCAAATTACAGCCTGCAAATATGATAATTCATAGCTCTCATTGAGCACTATGATTACCTTCCATTTTCTCCGGTGTTCAGTACGCGCTGGGGAAAATAATTGATGTGTCACTTCTTCCCACCACGTACTTCTTAAACACCCGGTGTATTGCAGGAACTTACCCAGACAAAAAACAGTCCACATACATTAAAGCTCCACCACACTGCAAAGAAGAACAATGTGCAATGCAGCAAAATTTAGCTTTATTTGACTCACCCTTCATTACTCTATTTAACCCCTTAACGATGCCCGCCATCTTTTGGCATCTGGCATTTCAGGTCGTTCGTCTGCAGCAACAACTTTTGGCGTCACTACAGCTATTGGGGTTTGTGGCACCCAGCGCCACAGCGGCGCTGAGTACAGAGCTATACTTCACAGCCATGTTCCCAGTGCAGCCTCTGCAAGTATTGGGGAGAGGTGAAACCTCTGAACTACAGCAATTAAGCCTTTGATTGCCGCGGTCATTGACCACAACACAATCAAAGTGCTTTGTCATTTGATCAGGACTCTGGTGACCTGACAGAGCCCGGGAAATGGCTGCACAGTCAGCCCTGGGACCCTAGAGTAGCCCCAAGGCTGTCTGTGTAAGAAGGCAACGATCAGGGCACACTGTATGCTGCCCTGATTGCTGCCTGTGTAAAACTGACACAGATTATAATGTACTAGCATACATAAATGCATACATAAATATGCTAATACAATACTAAGTGTAAAGAAAAAAATGTAAAGCAGTTATCCCTTCATGAGATTTAAAAAAAAAAAAAAAAAAAACATAAAAAAGTGTAGAAAACATAAATAATAAAATAAAAAAAAAATATTTAATAAAAAAGAATTGTGCATACATTGCACAACAAAAAAAAACCTACACAGATTAGGTATTCACACAACTAGAATAACCTGTAGACTTAATCTAACAAGTTATTAAGTGTGAAATGTGAATGGTGTAAAAAAAAAAATGTAAAAAATACAAAAAAATTAGAAAAAAAGTGAAAAAAATGTAATAAAAATTCTGCAATAATTTATAAGTGAACTTAAACTATCCCCCCAAAAAGAACAATGTGTACCAAATAAAACAAGGCCTAAGACAACTGCGTCATTGAAAAAATCAAAAAGTTATGACTGTTGAAACGCAAGGAGGCAAAAACTAAAAAAATGTGCTGGTCATTAAAGGGGTTGTCTCACAACATTGACTCACCTTACCTCAGTCCTGTTTTTTCAGTTTCATTTTTGAATTCGGGGCGGTTTACTGCCTACTACTGTCCTGCAGTGATGAGCTGCTGAGGACACCAGGTCGGTAGCGACCAAGGCTGGCAGCCTTTAAAGAGAGACTGTACGGGTCTGTAGCTACAGCGATGCAGCCCATACAAGAGGTGATATCTAGAAATAGGTAGGACACTGTTAATGGACACATATTGCAAAGTGACTTGTTTTTACAAGATCTTTAACATAAAAAGCAAACCTTGTAGTGAGACAACCCCTTTAAGTACTTTTCAGGCGTTCAGCTTAAAGAGACCCTGTCACATAGTTTATGCCCCCCTTGCTGAGGGCAGAACAAGCTAGTGACAGACATGCTGTTTCCAGCGCTGTGTCCCTTATTCTGTAAGATGCTGTAGTTTTCGAGTATTTAATGCTCAAATCTGCAGTTTTCAGCCAGAAAAGAGTCATGAAAAGAGTGTTTTTTTCATAAGCCTCCCACCTGATGCTAGCCCTGCCCACCTCAACTGAAATAAGTATTACTTTGAATAAAAAAGAAAAAACAGCAAAACTTTTAAGAATGCAAAGCGGGGTGCCAGCGATAAAATAAGCTTGGTAAACAGCTTATTCAGAAATATACAAAAGAAAAACTTTGCAGCACACTTTAAGGTGAAAAAAGAAAAAAAAACACCATTTATTACCACATGGTTATTTCCAACATTTTGGCTCCCTCACAGAGCCATTTTCAAGTGACAATACATACAAAATATCAAGTATATATAAGACAATCAATCTTCAATCAATAATAAATAATTAACATTCCAAGTGTTACAAAACTAGTGTAAAATATATACCACAAAATACATTTTTAAATTGTGTTACATGTGAATTAAGAGGCGATATTGCAAAAATAACAACATTACCATTATAAAAATACTAGTGAAAAAAGATAAAACAGTCAATAAGGGGATGGGCACTCACATCGCTTACCTATTAACTTCAAAGCCATAATCAGTTGTAAAAAAATATACAAAAAAAATTGATTAGCATCCTCAACTTACTACAGCACATGACCGGAACTATGTAAATGCAAGGCGTCCCCAGCGACTCCATTTACCATATTAGGGGACGTTCTATGTGCATGTCTGGAACTAAACATCACCAGCTAGCATAGTGCCTCGCACAAGAATGTCAAATGAACTGCCAGAAAAAAGTTTTTCCTAACAAACAACTCACAAAACCAAATATAAAACGAAAAAGCCCCCGGCGACAACTTCTCCACTTTAGGGACGTCAGCGCATATCCGGAAGTACATGTAACACCACATCCCTAGCACTGCAAACATTGGCTAGGAAAAAAAAAACAAGGTGCCGGGCCCCATGCTCAAAAAAAAAAAAAGGGGCCAAAATTGCCATTTTTAAACTATGGAAAATAACAAAGCAACCTTTAAAACTTTATAAATTATTGATCAAAAGGACATAATAAGAGTGATAAAGGGTAAGTATATAGCAAACAACATCCCATAAAATATGGGAAATAATTTAGCAAAATATTGAATTAGTTAGCAAAATATTTCTCCCATTACAGGAGAAAATACACAAAATGATCAACCCAAAACAAACCTAGACCAAATGGTGTCTCCACACCTTCAACACAACAAAAACCAAGGCGACCAAATCAATGTCCCCAAGAAAAACATAAAAAAATAAAAATAAAAAATAAAATATGTAGTAAGTTAAGGAAACCAAAATATAAAAAATTATATTTTATTAAAACAAAAACACCATAAAAGAAATCCATAAACAAGGAATTTATTTATGTTTCTCATCCTGTTACTTCAATATTATATTTTTTACCTAAAATCCACAAGTCCTTGGTTGATCCCCCTGGCAGACCTATTGTGTCTGGGAGACATTCTTTGTCTAGTAATGCTTCTATTTTTCTTGATAGGGTTTTGAGAGATTTTGTTCTTGAATCACCCTCTTACATTAAGGATACAGGAGATTTTTTTAATAAAATTCATGCTGTTTTTTTTTCCAAATCTTTTTTTGCCTCTTCGACGGTTTTGTTTTTTATACCCAATTAGCCCTGAAAAGGGGGTTTTTCTGCGGTTAAACAGGGGACTTTAACGGGCTAGTTTTAACAGTGGAAGGATTTTTTCTTTCTTTGTTGTCAATGGTTAATAATTTGGTTCCAGTATCTAGGGTACATCAGTCATTTTTGGGAAGACCACGAGGAGAGACATTTGTTCACCCTGGGACTGGTGAGACATTTAACATCAGATTCCATTTATCATGTATTTCTGAATGGGTAGTGTATATTCTTTGGTGCCCCTGTAAATTTATCTATGTTGGGGAGATGAGCTGTGATTTGAAAACACGGTTAAACAATCACAGTTATACAATTCGTAAGAAAAGATTAGATCTCCCTGTTTCTAAACATTTTGCCGAAGCTGGACATAATGAATGGGATTTGAGTGAGGTGGGTTTATCATATCCCTTTCCCATGCATGGTGTGTGGAATATTTTTTCTTAAGAAAAAGATCTGGAATGGATTTATAAAACAGGTACTTTAAAACCTAAAAGGGTTTAAAAAGTTATTAAAAATTTTCCGTATATGTTGAGAAAAGGGGGGCCCTATTGAAAAGGGCATGTAATTTTTTATTTTTTTTGTAATTAAAATTTTTTTTTTTTTTTTTTAATAGATGTGATCAAGTCAACAGTTTAGTGGGTTATGACCTCCATCGCTTACTTGGATCACCAAGCTTGTTTATGGATTTCTTTTATGGTGTTTTTGTTTTAATGAAATATATTTTTTTATATTTTGGTTTCCATAACTTACTACATATTTTATTTTTTATTTTATTTTTTTTTTTATGTTTTTGTTGTGCTTAGATATACATATGCGCTTTGGTCAGCCTTGTTGTTGATTGATGTTGAAGGTGTGGAGACACCGTTTGGATTAGGTGAGTTTTGGGTGAGTTGATCGTTTGGGGAATTTTCTCCTGTAATGGGAGCGATATGCATTCAATATTTTGCTATCTTCTTTCCCATATTTTATGGGATGTTGTTTGCTATATACTTACCCTTTATCACTCTTATTATGTCCTCTTAATCAACTAATTTACTAATGTTTTAAGGCCTGCTTAGCGCTATTTTCCTATAGTTTAAATGGCAATTGTGGCCCTTTATTTTCTTTTGAGCATGCGCCTGTGACACCTATGTTTATTATTCCCAGCAGATGTTTGCATGCCGTCTTTTTGACTTGCGCAGTGACGCCTTGACGATCTCTGCTGCTAGGATGCTATGCTGGCTGGTTATGTGTACTTCCGGATATGTGCATAAACGTCCCCTAATGTGGCGAATGTTGTCCGTTTTGCGATAACTGCAACTTTTGATTAAGGCCCCTGACTGCCATGGCAACTGTTCAGCACCCTACAATTTCTTTGCAGTGGTGGGGGGAGATCGAACAATGGAACAGTGCATAGCACAGTTCGTTATTACTTCAGATGCCACGTCTGAGTTTGCTGCAGCATGTTAAGGGTTATAATATTATGGTTGGAGATCTTTCTGCATAGCAGCAGGTCCCAGCTGTAATTAACACATACTTGTCAAGTTTTGAAAGTGGCCATCAGGGAGGTTGCCAAAAATTTGCATGAGTCATGTCATATTTATATCAAGCCACACCCCTTCACAAAAGGTCATGCCCACTATACCCAACTGTGTAACAACTCTGGAAGACAGCTAATTGAGGGGATTGGCATCACCCAGCTTTACTGGACGTTGGATAGGATCTCAGAGAGATGGGATATACTGCTAAACTGTGCTTGAACCTAAATGATTACACTACAACCAATGTGTACACAGGCTCTGCAGACTGCATATTACCGCCATACAGTGCCCATAACATGGTAGATACCAGTGTACAAAGACTCTTCAGAATGTATAATAGCATCATGCAGTGACCATATAATGGTAGATACCAGTGTACACAGGCTCTGTAGACTGTATATTACCCCCATACAATGACCATACATAGAGATGGGCGAATTTCTCAAAAATTTGATTCGGTCACTTCGCCGAATTTCCCGACAAAATTAAATTCAGTCCGAATTACTTCGGGACGAATCACATTAAAAAACAGCCATTTCCAGGCTGCACAGAGCCTGCAGGGTGCTGTAGAACGTTGTGCCATGCTTAAATATGCAGAGGGAGCTTGGTTTGGTCTTCATACAATGTTGTGTTTTAGTATGACATGCACATGACTGCCGCCACTCTTCACTATAAAATTCCCTGGGCACTTAAGAGGGCAAAACTGACCAAAAAACTCAAGCAGGAATGTAACCTGATAAAGTCATGCCAGCGAAAGCTGGAAAAAAACAAGCTGAGAGCTCAGGTGGCAACATTAGTGACAGAGGTGGGGGTACGGCCAGCCACAGCAGAATGAGGTCAGGGGGGGGGGGCACAATGACATTTGGGGGGGGCAAAAACTGGAGTGGGGCCACAGAGGGCACAAGACACAGTGTGGGGTTAGGGCAGCAGCCACGCAGCAGCATGGGGGTAAAACAGTGGCACAATGACATTCTGGATTTTGCAAAAACGGAGGGGGGCCACAGAGTGGCCAATGACGTGTGAGGTCACGGCAGCAGCAGCATAGGTCAGACAGGGGGCACAATGCATTCTGGAGGTGGCAAAACAAGTAGGCCACAGAGTGGCCAATAAACAGAGATGGAGGTTTACGATGCAGAGCATGGGGTCAACATGCACAATACATTCTGGGGGTGGCAAAAACAAGTACCAAAAGAGGGGGAAAAAGAAAGAAGGGGAAAGGTGACGGTGCACCCGCTGAGGTCAAAGGCACAATGACATTCTGGAGGTGACAAAACATAGAGGCCAAGAGGGCACAATGACAAAGTGGAGGGGGTGGCGCAGCGAGGTCAGACAGGGCAAAATGACATTCGGGAGGGGCAAAAACAGGAGTGGGGCCACAGAGGGGGGACCCAAATGAACAGTTTTTGGAGGTCACGCAGCAGCACATGAGGTTGACAGTGGCACAATGACATTCTGGAGTGCAAAACAGTAGTAGGCCACAGAGTGGCACAATGAAGAGAGGGAGGTGAGGTGGCAGGCATGAGGTCAACAGGGGCCAATGACATTCTGGAGGTGGCAAAACTGGGTAGGCCACAGAGGGGCAAAATGCAAAGAGGCGGGTGACGGCGGCAAGGGAACAGCATAGGCAGAGTTTTGGCACAATGACACAGTGTGGATGCACCCCACAACAGCACAGCATCGGGGTCAAAAAAGGGCACAAGACGAGTATTGGAGTGGTGGCAATACCATCCCTGGAAAAGTGGTTGGGGGCAGATGGAGAAACTGATCAGATGTGTGCATCAGCGGGGGTGGGGGCATCAAAAAAGGGGCTAGGCGGGGTAGTTTAAACCCCAGACCATTCTCAATTTTTGGGGGGGATTTATGGCTGAGAGTCTGACGCCTAAGGCATTGGTGTGTGGAAACCCGGCCGATCCACCCTGATTAATCTTAAACAAAGTCAGGGTTCCAAAATTTCCCGGGACAAGGGGTTCCTTGGGGGTAACGATGGCCCCGCCGCACTAAAAAACCCGCTCTGAGGCCCACACGGGCCGGGCAGGACGTCTCCCCCAAAACCGGGTTGCCCCCAACACATCCATTTGGCGCCCAGTAGCCAGCGGATCTTCTAACTGAGGTGGCAGGTGCTTCCAAGAGGCCACCACCTTTTGGTAGGGTTCCCCAGGTCCTGCGGGGGGGCACTCCCCTCCTCACTAGGCGGGTAAAGGGGAAGTGCCATCTTCCAACTTAGTTTCTGCTGAGGGAGCGGTAGGGGCTACAACCCCCCCCCCCACCTTTCCCCCCAAGCACCGCGGCAGTAGTACGTGAGCGTGAAGAACCCCCCGGTCAGCCCTGTCAGGGAGGGACGATCCCCGCACATGGCAGCGGTCAACTGATACGGGGATTTCCCTTTTGAATTTGATTTTTGTCCTCCCACTCAAAAGCGGGAAAAGGTTCCCTTTTTTGGACCGGTGCGGGGGTCCAATAGGTAGAGCAGAAGTCTCCCTCCTGGGGATGTGACTATTCGGCTGTCACTAGCCGGGCAAACCTGCGGGGGCCCATCTCACAAGTGATCCGGGAGCCCCCTGCCTCTATTGCACTGTATACTGCCACGGGGCTTTCGGGTCTTGCCCCGTCTTCCTCATCTCCATCTACCTCCCCCAGCTGTCCGCTCCTCCTCTCTTTTCACCCTGGGAGAAAATCCCTATTTCACCCGACAATGCTTTTGCCCAATGTCCCCCCCCCCTCTCCATTTCAAATCCCCACCAACTCTTGTGGCCCCGAGATGTGTCGCCACGTCTCCAGTCCCCTGCCCAGAAGATTTTTCAGCATCTGTTCAGGGCATAAGTGGTGGAATGGTTTTCTCCCGAGTCCGGGGACTGACAAAATAACGTGGCCCCCTCGAATGGCCCCAAAAAGGCAGGTGTCACCCTGAGCCCACGGCTGACAAAAAAATTACCAGGGGAACTTTTCCGCCTGGTCATCAAAAAATCGTTTTAAAGACCTTTCTCTTTTCATACCCGTCGGTCCAAAATGTGCGGGTGGAATTCCAAAAGGGGGGGGAAAAATGCATATCAAGTGTGTTGGGGAGGCCGTTTTGCCCCTCAACTCGAGGAGGATGTTCCCGGTTTTTAGGAATGGAGAGTGCATGCACAGTTCCTGGGCCATTTTCAGAAACTTTTGAAGACGGGGAAAGGACCCCCTTTAGGAACCTTTTCACAACCAGATTGAACAATTCGGCAACAGTGCGCATTACCCCTCCCTCCCGGTGGGAGCGCGGAACCCCACCCCCTGTTCCTCCTCCCCTTGTCCGGGCACCAGGGGTTTCCCATTTTCAGTGGGCGGGGGAGAATGGCCCCACACATGGCGAAATTTTTTGCTAGGGGTTGACGCGGAGCAAATTTTCCCCCCCTGTGTGACTTCGGTTTTGGGCGGGGCAACCAGGTTTTCTAGAACTTCTGTGACAAACCGTTGGGGGCCCTACACATGTGGTATGATGGAGCAGTACTTGGGGGAGGCTTAAAATTGGGGGGTGGTGGTTGGGAGGGGGAGAAGGCGGTTTATTGGGCGCAAAAGGGAAAGCCCGTTTGGGCAACATGGAGGAGGAAAAACGGCGTCTCCTGTTTCCCAAATTGTTTTGGGGCCTGGGGAGGAATCACATTCACCCAATGGGCCGTAAAGGACAAGTACGGCCCTAAACCCTAATACATCTCCAGGACGTTTCCCCGCTGCCGTGCAAACCCTTTGGGAAAAAACCGATAAGCTCAAAGGGCTTTCCCACTTTCTGTTCAAAATATTATTAAGGCCTTGGGAAATGCCTTTTTGGGAAAAAAATTACAGCTTGGAAACCCCCCATCTCGGCTTTGGGACAAGCCAAATTAAATTCTCTGATGGGTTGGCAAGTCCCCTATTTGGAAAAAGGGGGGGACTGCAGTCCCAAAACTTGGACAGGACACGGTCATGCTGCCCCTTTTAAAAATTTGGGGACGCATACGTTTCCTTTGAAATCGCCCGCGAACGACTGCGGGTCCCATAGTGGGCGAGGAGCGGAGCATCTCCCCCGGGAGATGTGGCAAAGAGAAACAGCTCCCTTCTGCAAGGGGGTGGGCCTTACGGGCTGCAAGGGCATGGTGCTACTCCCCGCTGCTGGGGGGCGGCAAATGGCCCACCACATGGGGCCACGTTTCTCCCAGGCCCCCGGATGGTGACGCTGCATGGTTACGCAGGGCCGGGGTGCCAACGTAGCTCCTTTGGGCCCAGCTTCATTTTCTCCCCACAGTTTAACACAAACCCATATTCGGCTCCTCCGTGTCTTAGCAAAGAACTCCCCACACCGCCGAGAAATAATTTTACCGCCAACGCTCCAACTGAGGCTACTACCGCCGCTCCTCGCTGACCCCGTGCCCCTTTTTTGGACCGCGAAGGGGTTTTTCTACCCCTGCCCCGCTTGGCCCCCCGCCCTCACATCTGCCCCCCGTGACTCACGCCACACAACCCACTTCTGGGGCGCTTTGAGCCCAAGCTGACCCCCTCTTCTCCTGACATGATGAAGCCCTTGCTTCACCCGGCTCCCAATGGGGTTGGGGCTCCCTCATCATCATTTTTCATCGTCATGCTGTCCCATCCCCCGGTCTTTATGCGAGGCGGACCCCTCACAAATGACCCCCCAAGCCCTCTCCACATCTATACTTTTGCCCCTACGCAAGAAGCGGGGGATATTCCCCCCCATTTCTTCGCTCCCAATAGCTGCTGATCCCTCCCCAAATTGTTCTCCTCGCTTATGTGGCGCTGAGCCCAGACCACATATTTAATCTCTGGCTGGGGAACCGGAGGGGACAGAGGCGGTTGAGACAGATAGGGCCCTTGCCCGCTCCCGGGCCATGCCAAATAAGGGTTGTGTCTGATGATCCCCCACTCTTGGCTGGGTTTTCGTGTCTTGGGGGGAAGTGGATACCAAATCAACCAATCAAGAACCCTTGGGGGGTTTCTGGGCAACACACAGCCCCCAGTGACGCGGGAGTTTTGGGTTCACCGAGTTTTCCCCTGCGCGACGTCCCCCTTTCGTGCTGTGACCTGGGGCCGCTCCCAAAAATGTTTTGCCGCCAGTCGCAGTGAAGAGCCTGCCACCTCTCTGTCTGAATACTGTTTTGTTCTATAAAGTCGGAACTGTTTGATGAAGATATCTGATATGAAAATCACCCCCCCTGTATTTGCCCCCAAATAAACCCCACAAAAAAGCTTGGGAAACCCCTTGGATATAAATTGCGCTCCACAAATGGGCAAAAAATTAAACTTGTATGTCCTTTTAAAAACTGTGTTTTTACTAAATATAAAGCACAAACAGGTTAATTAACCGGGGATTAATTATGCTCAGAATTTCTTCTGTGGCGGGGGAAAAACAAATTTTTTTTTTACTGAGTAAAACACAAAAAAATACATATTAACCCTTGGATGTAAAATTGCCAAAAAATTTGAGAAACCCCAAAAAACTACAGCTTTGTGGGTGTTACAAGGGCGTGTATTTTACGCACCAACAAGAAAAAAATTGAAATTTAAACCTTCGGTTTGAATATGCTACAGGAAAAATTATTTTTTCTGGTGAAAAAGACGGTTTCTTTTAGACCACAACAGCAAACAACTCTTAATTAACCCCTGGTTTAAAAATTCGCAAAAGAATTGAGCAACCAAAAAAACTCCCGCTTTGTACGGTTACAATGGCGTGTTTTTTTTACGCTACACAACAGAGAAAAATTTTTCTTTAAAACCTTGGGGTTAAATGAATCATGCTACAGGAAAAATGTTTTTTTTTGTGGTGAAAAAGACGGTTTCTTTAAGTCACCACAACAGCGAACAACTCTAATTAACCCCGGATGAAAAATTGCGCAAAAGAATTGAGAACCCAAAAACTACCAGCTTTGTAGCTGTTCAATGGCGTGATTTTACGCACAAAACAAGAGAAAACTTGTTTTAAACCCCAACGGTTAGAATTATGCACAAAAAAAAGTTTTTTTCCCGGGTGAAAAAGACAGTTTCTTTTAGTCACCAAAACAGAAACAACGCTTAATTTAACCCTGGATGTAAATTGCCAAAAGAATTGAGCAGCTTTGTGGTTTAAAATGGCGTGTATAAACCCAAAAATGAGTGGTATTTGTATTGTAAAAACCTGTTTCTTTAAAAATAAAACAACAGGAACAGCTTAGAAAAACCCTTTGGATATTAAATTGCTTGAGAAATGCAAAAAATTAAATGCAGTGCACGGACGCACACTGGATTTCAAAACCAATCCCCCAAAAAAAAATCAGAAAAGAACGTTTAAGAGAAGCATCCTGAGACAAGCACACCCCCCCCCAAAAAATCGGGGATAAAAATGATTCTTTAGAAGAGATTCATTAGCACCGGGCACCCCCCAAAAATCAGTACAGTGAGAGCGGTATGAGCTCCCGCGCGCCCCCCGGATTATATAGTGCGGTGACCCACAGAATCCCCCCCGGTCTTTATTGGCTTCACTCGCACATGTTATTTTTACTTGCCCTTCTTCCCCCAAAAGTTTTTTACCCCATTAACGCATGTGCTCGCACCATTTTATCAATCAAATGCACACTTCGTTCACGCGAAGTCCCCAGACTTGACTTCGTTTAAACCCAAATTTTCCCGAAATTCTAAACGAATTCCACTTCGTTAGAATCAATTCGCCCATCTCTAACCATATAGTGCTAGTTACCAGTGTACACAGGCTCTGCAGACTGTATATTACCTCCATACAATTACCATATAGTAGTTACCAGTTGTACACAAGCTCTGCAGATGTTTAATTGATTACAGTGCAGTTATATCTAGGGACTCACCGACGTCTCTTGACTGGAATTTTTCCCTTTTTTTTTCTTTGATCCTTCCAGACTGCCATGATACTTCTCCGGCCCCCGACTCGTCCCTGCAAAATTTACCACACACACATCTTAGAATTAAAATGTTTCCACCACTTCCCTACCTGTGGCCACTTCTGTACAAACTTCACATGGGGGGATAGATGAGGAGGTTATGGGGTGATAGGTAGAGGGATGGAATTGTGTAGGCTGTGAAGTAATAGGTGGGGAGGCTATGGGGTGATAGATGGAGGAGAGCGATGGGTGGTGATGAAGGAGCTATGGGTTAATAGGTGGTGGGGCATGGCAGGTGGGGGTTATATTTTGTGTTGGCACTAGGATGCATAACACAATGGTGAGGTGGGAGAGAGGAGTACAAAGCACATCTTTCAATCTTCTTTGGGGGCCAAAGGGCCCCACGTCATTTATTTTTTTGAAAAAACTTTTATTTATTGAGAATCCTAAAATGGGCGACTAATATAATCATTATCATATTGGTCTCTTTCTCCTCTAAAATATACCAGCCTGCATGTTCCAGGAGTGGAACATAACATTAGAGGATCCGCTTCTGACAGTTACCCGGCTCTTCCCAGTACCCCTGGTGCATTGGCTACTGCGGTAATAGTGACACAGGATTAGTGTCAGTCTTGGGCAACAAAAACCACCGCTGGCTGACACCAAGCCGGAGTGATAGTAATGAAGAGGCATCTTTCAGACACCTCCATTACTAACATTGGAATAAATGAACAAAAAAAAGACATAATAAAACTCCTCACTCTAACCCCTTTCTTCACCCTAACCCCATCCTCCTCCCTCTAACCCCTTACTACTCACACTAATCCCCTCCCCTTCCTCATTTTTCTAACCTACCCCATCCACACTGTAACCCCCCTCTTAAGGACTTGTACTCACCATTTTTCTGCTGCCGACTGCCTGCAGAGCAGTCCAGGCACTGCTGGTAAGAGGGTGGCACGTTGGGAGGGGCCACAGGTCTCCTCCAGCAGCTCAACCCACAGTCGCTGCTGCTGCCACCTCCTGTATCACTGGAGGAGGATTCATATGCAGCAATGGCAGCGACTGTGGGCGGATTTTCAACAGCACAATAAAATGGTGAACATCACTTTGCCGCCTGCCTCCCCCCAGCACTCAGAGGCATCAGGCAGCGTCTCATAGTTCCCCCTCCAGTCTTTGGGGCCCCCTGTAGGCATAGTTCCCCCCCAGTCATTAGGGCCCCCCTGTAGGCATAGTGCCCCCCCCCAGTATTAGGGCCCCCTGTGGGCATAGTTTCCCCCCCAGTATTAGGGCCCCCTGTGGGCATAGTTCCCCCCCCCAGTATTAGGGCCCCCTGTGGGCATAGTTCCCCCCCCCCAGTATTAGGGCCCCTTGTGGGCATAACCCCCCCCCCAATTTTAGAGCCCCCTGTTGGCATAGTTCCCCCCCCCCCCAGTATTAGGGCCCCCTGTAGGCATAGTTCCTCCCCCCAGTATTAGGGCCCCCCTGTGGGCATAGTTCCCCCCCCCAGTGTTAGGGCCCTCTGTGGGAATAGTTTCCCCCCCAGTATTAAGGCCCCCTGTGGGCATAGTTTCCCCCACACCCAGTATTTGGGCTCCCTGTGGGCATAGTTTCCCCCCCCCCCAGTATTAGAGCCCCCTGTGGGCATTATTATGTCCCCCTGTGGGGATTGTTTCCCCCCCCCACTATTATGGCCCCATGTCTGCATATTCGCACCCCCCCCCAGTATTAGGGACCTCTGTAGGCATAGATTCCGCCCCTCCCATGTTAGGGCCCCCCTGGGGGCATAGTTTCCCCCCCAATATAAGGCCCCCTGTGGGCATAGTTTTCCCCCCCCCAGTATTAGGGCCCCCTGTAGGCATAGTTCCCACCCCAGTATTAGGGCCACCTGTAGGCATAGTTCCCCCCACCCCAGTATTCGGGGCCCCCTGTAGGCATAGTTCCCCCCAGTATTAGGGGCCCCCTGTAGGTATAGTCCCCCCCCAGGGCCCCCTGTAGGTACTTACCTACCTGACCGCACTCCCCAGTCGTCTCCGTCCGCTTCCGTCCCCAAGCCTTCTGCTTTAGGCTTGGGGACGAGAACAGGAAGCGCGGCAGGCGGCACGATGATGTCACTTCCGCCGCGCCATCTGCAGAGCGCACAGCTGTCCCTGCCCCGCCGTTCATCTTAACGGACGTGCATACAATTAAGAGATAGCCTCTGTGAAGCAAGGGGGCGGAGTCTGCTGGCGGCGGCGGGCCCCCCCTGGCTTCACAGATTGGCCGGCCCCGGAAGAGCAGTAGCGGGTGTACTGCCCGATCGGCGGCCCTCCGCCGGGCCCCTCAGCTCCCCGCCCGCCGCAGTGAACTGTTAAGTTCACTGCCGGCGGGCCCAAGAGCGGAATTACCGGGGGAGCAGATGCGGTAGCAGCTGCGCCAGGCCCCCTAAGACCACGGGCCCCGGGGCAGCTGCTACGTCTGCTACCCCGGTAGTTACGCCCCTGGTTGCAGAAAGTACATAGTAAGGAGATACATCTTGTGTACTTTCTGCATGTATAGGAAACAACTACACACTTTACATGAAGGTCCTTCACAGTGTTGTTTTCCCAATCAAGCTGACTCCTTGCAGGACCCTGCTGTTCAACATTCTACAAGAACGTTTATTAATGGGAGCTACCAAAAGAAGCTTTCACCGATCTCTGAGGAGTCTGACAATCACATCTCCCTCACTGTTAGTTATCATTGTGTATGGCATTGCTCCTGCTAGCTGCTGATTTACCCGTTATCCTTCACACTTTTTGTAAGGGAAGAGGGGAGTCAGGAGTCTGCTATCTGCATATTAGAAGGACAGCCAATAGAAGCTCCTGGCACCTCTCACACTGCAAAGACTGTGGATGAATTCTAGCTATCATAAATCAGCACAAGGAATCACAAGACATTGATAACATTCTGATCTGTTCAGGGCTCCATTTTGGAAACTTCTGTGGTACATCTGGCCGTGCCTCTCGGTAGTGCAGTCTTGCTAATTTGTGGTGTAGCAGAGAAATGTCCCTCAAGACTGCTCCTCAGCCAAAAAATGCTAACTTCATCCAGAAGTGTATAGGAGAGGGAGGGGTAACTTTTCAAAGCTGTAGCTGGCACCGCCCCCCACAACGTGTCTAGTGGCAAATATGGCCGTGGGCACCACACCAGATGGAGGTGTGGTACTTGGATTGAGGTCAATTTGTCAGTTGTAGGGTATATGGGGAGGTAATGTCTCTGCTTGCCTGTCCTAGAAGAAATCTGCAAGGTTCTTGTATGTCAGAGAATGGCCAGGCAGAGTGTGAGTTGACAGTTTGATAGAAGACAAGAGTTTAATTCTTAACAGAAAGGATTCAAACAGACAACTAGTTTGACACCGATCACTTCAGCAGTTCATCTCACCAGTAGTCCAGGCGATAAATGTAGAATGTAAGCATAACCATGGCAAGCCTAGAAGAATAGCACATGTAGAGTTTGGAAGCACATAAAAGTCAAGGTTCTTCTGATAGAGGATTCAAATGTGTAGCATTAACAGGATAGTGTGGTACAAGACTTCCTGCCCGACTTCACCATTAATAGAAAAGATAGAGGTTTTCTTAGACAGGAAACCCATGGATGGTAAATAGAAACCAGGGTGGAATAGATGAAGTCCTTGGCAGATCCCGAATCCACAAAGGCTGGATCCTAGAAGCTGGCACTGGAAGGCAGAACCGTGGAAACTGGCATAGTTAATCACTGAGAGGAGTTTTCTTCACCTAGTGCCACCTCTCCCACAAATGCTAGGCAATGGATTTTCCTGGCTGAACTAGGTATTTCTTCAAGTGATTTTTGCCACCGCAGAAGAGGCACAAACTGAGGTTTTGTCTATGCGAATGTTCTTCCTCCGTCAGTCGAAGTCTCTCC
This sequence comes from Phyllomedusa bahiana, assembly GCA_025379985.1. Taxonomy (NCBI): domain Eukaryota; kingdom Metazoa; phylum Chordata; class Amphibia; order Anura; family Hylidae; genus Phyllomedusa; species Phyllomedusa bahiana. Next base: position 46,465 of record JAODAL010012334.1, read on the forward strand.
AGCTGCAAAGGGGCCTCTGAAAACCAGAGCCAAACGTGGAGATCTGTGTAAATGGGAGAAGTCACACTGGAGCTGAATCTCTTCTTGCCTTTCTGCAAAGCGGATGTCAGTACAAGTTGACAGAGTGATGAGATTGTTCAGGTTGGTGGGAAGGTCTCATTCGACCAGTTCATTCTTAGGGCATGTCCCCACGGCAAGGGTTTTCGGCCGGTTTTTCAGCCGGTTTGTGGTTTTTCAGACCGCCTGAAAAACCGGCCGAAAATTAGCACAATTGTGCTCTATGCAAAACCTGTGCAGCAGTTCCCACTACACAGGTTTTGCCGTCGGACGGTTTTGCCGCCGGCGGTCCGGCGGCAAAACATTGTAGAAGCACAATCTTCCGTCCGGTTTCCGGGCGGAAGATGTGCTTCTCAATGGGAGGGGGGTGGGCTGTTCTCCGCTCATCGCGGAGAAAAGCCGTCCCCCCCGCGGCCGTGGGGGCGGGCGCAAAACAGGACAAATACCGGCCAGCAAACGGCCGGTATTTGTCCTGTGCCGTGTAAACGCGCCCTTAATGCGATCAGCCAGGCCTTCCCAGAGGGCAACAACAGGGGCTTCATTATTCCCACTGTTGAGTCGCCTTGTCGTGATTGGAGAAGGGCAGAAGCCACTGAGGAAGTGTGTCTGGACTCTTCAACGACCTTAAGAAATATGGTTAGGATTGCAGATTTGACATCAGTGGATCCCCTCAAGTGCCCCTGCGTCTTTGTAGGTATGCTGTGTCGCAACTTGTGACAAAATGCATTTTTTTTTAAATAAATTAATTTTACTTAATAAAAGTCACAAAACCATTTACAACTCATCTTGTCCAGCAAATTCATACCATATTTAGATTTTAATGGTTACCAGTATAAAAAAATGAAGAAAAAAACCAATGGTGAAACATTTTATTTTTAGACATTCCCCCACAAAAAAAAATCATTAGAAATAAAACTAATTACCAAAATAAATCCTAATAAATATGTATTGTCTTATAAAAACAAGGTTTCAAATAGCTTTGTAGTCATAAAAACAAAAATGTATGGTTCACAGAATGCATGGGAACAAAAACTAAAGAAATTTCTGGGTCTCACAGGCTAAAAACGGCTTTATCATTAAGGGACTTTATCATCCACCTCCATGATGGCCAGTCCTTTCAGTGTAGGTTCCAGTAAGGTAGTCCCATCCTGCTAAACTCCAGGGTTGTGGATCCATCATGCTATTAGAATTACTATAGTAATTTTTGCATTCCTTGCTACATTTGTTTAGAGATGGGGGTTTGCATAATTTTCTACCTTTGCAATAAAATGTTGATCTATTTAATACGTTTACAATCATGTAATATTTAATATATAAAAATTATTTCCCTCAGTATAAATGTATAGTCCAAGGTTTTGATAAAACAGATGTTTTAAGAATGTAAAATTCTGCCATGTAATCTCTTTAGTCACCAGTAGATGGAAGTTGAACACTGCATTTGTTTTCTGATGTAAAAAGGATATGTATGATTTTTGGCGTTTAGACGCCAATTTTTCTGCACATAAGATTAGTGTAGAATACGCCTGATTTATTAACCCACTCTACTGTGGGTCATAAATCAGGCGCATTCTAGCGATAAGACGACACTTCTGGCTCAGGTATACCACTTTGAACGTGGTTTACATGTTCCAGCAGTAATGCACCTAGAATTGCCGTACTGAAGCTATAAATCTATAGCTCTGTACGGTTCTAGTGCGCCCCGCCTCTCGCACTCCCCCAGAATTCAGGCGCATTACAAAGTGCCACGGGCGCTCTGTAATGCACCTGATACTTGCGTACTGGCGATTAATAAATATAGCGAACGGGTCTGTGCTAGATGTCAGACTGAAAATACGCCAGACTTCTGACGCAGCCCCATTCATACATGTCGCCCAAGTGTCTCCCAACTAAAAGCATTGCCTTTAAACTTTTATTACTTATACTGGAAAAATTCACAGTGAAGAAAAAAACCCAATTAAAAAATAACTTTTACTTGATATGCCTTAAAAGAGTGCCCTCCAAAATGGAGGACCCACAGCAACAAACACCAAAATTGGTTCTCCTAGAGAGGAAGAAATGCTGGTTCCTCTAAATCTAAATATCCAATATAGTGGTGCTGACCCAAAGGGTGAAAATTGCCCCCCTCGGCGGAGTAGTCGCCCCAACAGGAGCGGCCCCACCTATTGAGAGCGCACCCTAGGTCAGACCCCTTAAACAGTTCCTAAAAGGATACCAGCAGGACTTCCATATGTGCTATAGACACTCTAGGAGAAACAAATCTATCCACATAAAATCATTCTTTTAGTCACATGTACAAAACAAGAAAAAAAAACAAAAAAACAACGTTCTGTTGTATCATTGATTCAGAAACCTGTGTGATTTGTTCAAGACCCACAAACAAAAACAACGTTCCGTTGTATCATTAATTCAAAACCCGTGTGATTTGTTCAAGACCCAACGCGTTTCCCCCAAAGATTCTATAGGGTTCATCAGGAGTAACAAGAGAACATTTAGCCAACAAGACTAAAATCACAGCATACATAGACTAATAGATAAAGATACTTAGCAATGATATCCTTAATGGTGGTAATGCCGTCAAGATAATCCAATAAGATACAGATTGATGATGGGTCTGATGCCTCAATGTGGACAATACTGCCATGCATCCATGCTCCCCATGGAGATCTTTAAAGTGGACACCACCGGAAGTGATCTCACAAACCGAAACATCACTTCCTGTCACCGTCCCCCCCCCTCCCCATGGAAACCAAATCAGGCCCGCAGAGAGAGTAGAGATCTCTCATCCCAGATAGTTCACATGGGAAGAGCAGGTCGCCCTCCTTTTGGTGGATAAGTGAGGCGTCTACCGCCACTAACACCATATGACATCGCTGCAGAGGTGGCGACGGATGTACATTCGCAGACACCGTTCAGAGCAAAACGCTACTCGATGGTGCAACATCCCAGCGCCAATACAAACATAATAACAGCGAACATATATGCATACTTTGCTGTATAAAAACCATCCAATCTATACATATGAGTGCAATAGATAAAGAGGGAAGCATAAAGCATCGCCACCTGAGGATCATAATCAGATAATAAAGATCAGAATAGATGTTGGTGGACAATCCTGTCCCTATAAGCCAACACTGGCACGATCACCAAAGTGAACCTTCATACCTTTAGGATATTAAATAGATATAGAAAATACAGTTAAAACACCTTTGTCATAAACAATAGATGTACGGCTATACCCAGTACATAATTGTAAAAATATACTGTAGTGAACTCATTTGGATGTATAAAGTAATGAATAATGTTACAAGAAGCAGCCAAAATATAGTAACTCATTCAGGCCGCTCGGTTGCATAGTTTTGAGCCTATACGTCCATTCAGTCTCCTTACAGAGGAGGATTTTATCTATGTCACCTTTTCTAGAGGAAGTCTGGATTTTTTCAATACAAACAAAAGAAAGACATGTATAATCACCCTTATGGTACTCCCACACATGACGGGCCAATGGGGGTGTCTCTGCGATGTCTCACATCCCCCAAATGTTCACCTATCCTAGTTTTTATGTATCTAGTTGTTTTCCTACATACTGTTTTTTACATTGACAGGTGCAGAGATAGACTACCCCTTTAGAGTAACAATTGAAGAATTCTCGGATCCTGAAGATTTGTCCTGTGACCTGACACACAAATTCCTTGGTTTTTTGCACATAGGGGCATGATACACACTTACCACAATTGTACATACCAATAGGTCTGCGTTCTAACCAAGACTGGGGTTTGGGTGGAGGGGTGTAGTGACTATGTATTAATCTATCTTGCAGGGACCTCCCTCTCCGATATGTCACAGAGGGTCTAAATGGAACAACTCCTTCCAAGTCCTTGTCAGCTCGTAATATATCCCAGTATTTCCTCAAGATCTTATATACTTCATCACTTGTAGAGCAACAAACAAAAAGATGAACCAGCTCACCTGATCTCAAAGCGGCCTCCGCACGTATCCCGGCTGGGGCAAACCGTAGTAGTACTAAATAGCAAGAGGAGATGATACAGCGGTACCAAGGCAGATGTAGCAAAAACTTCTTTATTTGTAGTCCATAAGAGGTAACAAGCAACCAGATGGCAATGCAGACACAAGAAAAAACCCCTAAGAACGCCGACGCGTTTCAGGTGGAAGACCACCCTTAGTCATGGCATAAATTCAGTATTGAACAGACCGTTTATATACCCTGCCAAATGTAAATCAACTTCACTCACCTGATCGCGTCCATTCTCCCATCTCCAAGACAGCCCGCGTGCTTCCGGAACGCCACCGGAAACACGTGAGCGGTAACCAGGCGATGTGAAAACAAAACAAACTGGTACACAGGAAGTAGCATACCCGTCGCCAAGACAACCTGAGACGCCCTCCAGGCCAAAAGGCCAAGGGTTGGCGTCCCCGTCGCCATGGCAGCGGGAAGGCGGCGACCAAATCTGTCATCGTGAACCGGCACGAAAGACAGACGGCATGGGTATGGAAGGGAGGAAGGGGGGGAACGGGACGCAAGGCAGCCGTGAGTGCCTAAAATCAACACAAATTACATTAAAACCCTGGGTAAACTTAAGCTTAAATGCAAGGAAAAAGACAATATGCTCTATACATCACGAAAGACATATTAATAGAATGAATATGTAATGCCTTCATAGTACAAGATTATGCAACATTACTGATGTACATACTGTCTTGGGAAAAGCAGAAAATGTAAATGAAAGATATGAAATTTGAAAAATACCTGCGGACTAAAAGATACGTAAATAGATACAATTAGCCCTTAATAGTGGAACATCCACTCCTTTCTAGAATTTAATCCCGCAGGGGCAGCAGTATCTAAAACAAAAATCCAGAATGCCTCCTTGTCATGTAACATGTGATTCATGTCCCCACCACGCTTAGGTTTGACAACCCTATCTATGCCCATAACCCTCAATTTACTGTAATTGCCTCCATGCCCCTTCCGAGTGCATGGAAAGATTGGATCTGTTTCGATTCGCAGTGTTTAGTGATATCGTTAAGATCTCGAGGATACGGGTTTTAACCTCCTGGTGGTACTGCCCACATACTGGAGGTTGCATTCTGTACAGATAGCCAGATAGACCACATGGTGTAAATTACAGTTGATGTAAGTGCGGTTTAGTGTACATTTTAGTATGTGTACTGTTGTAAAATACCCTGCCACTGATAAACAAAACCACAAACCCTACATGGGTGGAGCCACCCCTGTAAAAACCCTGAAATTTCAGCCAATTCCTTTTGTCTCCAGTAGACATATCTGAGTCCTGAGTTCTACGGGTGACTACCTGAATTCCATCCGCAAGAATTTCTTTTCAGAATTGAATCTTCCTGTAGAATTGGGTAAATGTTTGAGAACTATATTTTTAATTTTTTGAGAATTGGGTGTTGTAATCGAGTACCAAAACATTTTTATTATTGGTGTTAGCTCTCTTATTTCTTCTCTGAAAAAGCAGTTGGCTCCTGGTTTTGTTATTAACAATCTTTGAGGCACGATTCAGGGTCCAAGCTGGGTAACCTCTTCTGCTTAGCCTGCCATGAATGGCCTCTCGTTCACACTTAAAATCTATGGGGGAACTACAGTTACGCATGGATCGAGTATTTCCACCCAACAGGAATAGATTTACGTGTGTGTCCGGGGGGTAACTCCGATAATGTAATATAGTGTTCCCTGCTGTGGCTTTGCGATGAGTTTTAGTAACAATGTTATGACCTGATTTGCCCACAAGCACCAAATCTAAAAATTGTACACTGGTCTCCCCAATCCGTGCAACAAAACGTAAGTTGCAAGGATTATTATTGAGATAAAAAAGAAACGAAGGTATGGCAGATACATCACCCCCCCAAATAAATAGGAGGTCGTCGTTTGAAACCTGCCATACCAACGCAAGGGGCCCAAAAAGGATTATTGGGGGTGTAGACGTAGGCGAACTCCCACCAAGCCAGGGCCCCAGATTGGCCAAGGAAGGCGAGAACTTCGCCCCCATCGACACCCCCTTCACCTGAAGAAAAATGTCAGACTCAAAAGAAAAAAAATTATGTGACATTAGGAAATCTGTTACCAAAATGATAAATTCTGACAATTCCAGGGAATAGTTACTGTGCATAGTTAAATGAAACTTGAGAGCGTGGAGGGCTATGTCGTGCGGTATGCAAGTGTATAGCGACTCCACGTCGCAAGTAAGCCACACCATATCTGATTCCCACACCATGCTGTGTAACTGGCGTAATACATCTCGAGTGTCCTGTAAATAGCTCGGAACGACTGCGACTAGTGGCTGGAGTAAACTGTCCAACCACTGGCATAGTCTCTCAAAAAGAGACCCAATACCCGAAACAATCGGTCGCATAGGAGGATCCACAATATCCTTGTGGATTTTGGGCAATCCGTAAATTATGGGCATAATGGGTGATTCTACCAAAATATATTCCTTTTGTTTTAAGGACAAAGCCCCCAAAGCCAAACCTTCCATCAAAAGAGAATCTAGTTCTACCCTGAAGGAAGCAGTTGGATCTTTAGGGAGCTTGTGATAAGTAGTATTGTCAGTGAGCATGGAGCGCATCGTTTCATTGTATTTCATTCTGTCCATGACCACCACCGTGCCCCCCTTATCAGCCATTCTAATAATTAAACTAGAATTCTCCTTCAAGCGTTCAATAGCATTTTGTTCGTCTCTGGTGAGATTAGCAATTCTGTGGCTGGAGGACACGGTGGTGGCCAAGGACCTAAGATCCCTCTCTATCATCATTTGAAACCGATCCATGCTTTGGGTTCGAGAATGAATGGGATAAAATCCCGGATTAGACACCTTAAAATTCGAAGATTGTAGCAAAGAATCCGAAGCATGGATAGAAGTAGGTAAAGGACTGTGAAGCTCCTGTAATGTCATGAGTGTAACTTGTTACATGGGGGTCATGATACTTAATGCCTCACTATCACAATCAAATTTGCAATCGGTTTCTACAGTATCCCTCCCTAAGTCCTGCTCTGTGGACCAAAAATGTCGTCTTAATGTAAGGGATCTAACAAATTTATTAATATTTTTCAAAGTAGAAAATAAATCAAAATCAGACTGTAAACAAAAATTAAGACCCAGTGAAAGAACTTTCATTTGTGCTGTATCCAAAGACAACGAGGACAAATTTAGGACATCTAAATCATCATGTGACCCTGTGTCCTGGATTGGACCTATTGGGCTTGACGCGTTTTCATTTTGCTTTTTTCGATGTTTCCTTCCTCCCCGTTTGCGGCGGCCCCGTTTTTTGCACCTCGTTTGCCCTTGATCTTAAGTTGTCGATGATAGGACTGTGCTGTAGTATTGGTAGATGCTTCATCCGCTGAATCAATATTTGTGTCCGTGTTGGACCCCGAGTCCATGGAGCCGAAACTGACTCTCCTGTGACTTAATGATCGACGTTTCAAAATAGACCTTGGAGTAGAGGAGTCAAATCTACGTTTGCCCCATTCATAAACAACATCCTGTTCATAATCACGAAGGTCCCTCTGGAACTTGCTTTTCTTAATTTCCATGATAGAACTTTCAATTTTTTCGATGTTAGTATCCATTTGTTTCATGGCATTCTCAAACTGGATGGAATCGGTGAGAACTTTAAGTTCTTCCTCGGTTTTTAAAATGTCAGCAGATATGAGCGATAGTTTAGTCTCCTCATGCTTTACAATGAGAGCCATCAGCTTCAAGGAACATGAACTAAGGATTTCATTCCATTCCAATGTGAATTCGCTGGAGAAAACAGTAGTGGGGACTTTTTTGATGCGGAGGCCGCGAGGTATCATATCCCTCTGTATATAGTTAGATAAGGTGGTTTGATCCCACCAAGTCCGAATTTCTTGAATTTTAAGCTATACCAGATCCTATCATTTAGGAAAGAAATCTGGGGGTTTTGGTGCATTGTTTGTTGTATCCTGGAATACCGCTGCAGCTTTAAGCTGTCTATTGGATATGTCCATATTTACAAGGCACCTAGTCTGTGCTCATCTAGGTTGCTTGAAAAAATGCCATATGTAAATTCAAGGAGGAGAGCCCGGTTCTAGCCCCGCATACAAATGTAGAGCAACAAACAAAAAGATGAACCAGCTCACCTGATCTCAAAGCGGCCTCCGCACGTATCCCGGCTGGGGCAAACCGTAGTAGTACTAAATGGCAAGAGGAGATGATACAGCGGTACCAAGGCAGATGTAGCAAAAACTTCTTTATTTGTAGTCCATAAGAGGTAACAAGCAACCAGATGGCAATGCAGACACAAGAAAAAACCCCTAAGAACGCCGACGCGTTTCAGGTGGAAGACCACCCTTAGTCATGGCATAAATTCAGTATTGAACAGACCGTTTATATACCCTGCCAAATGTAAATCAACTTCACTCACCTGATCGCGTCCGTTCTCCCATCTCCAAGACAGCCCGCGTGCTTCCGGAACGCCACCGGAAACACGTGAGCGGTAACCAGGCGATGTAAAAAAACAAAACGAACTGGTACACAGGAAGTAGCATACCCGTCGCCAAGACAACCTGAGACGCCCTCCAGGCCAAAAGGCCAAGGGTTGGCGTCCCCGTCGCCATGGCAGCGGGAAGGCGGCGACCAAATCTGTCATCGTGAACCGGCACGAGAGACAGACGGCATCGTATGGAAGGGAGGAAGGGGGAACGGACGCAAGCAAACATTTACCCATTCTACAGGAAGATTCAATTCTGAATGAAATTCTTGCGGATGAAATTCAGGTAGTCACCCGTAGACCCCGTACTCTTGGCAATGTATTGTCGTCCAACTCAGATATGTCTACTGGAGACAAAAGGAATTGGCTGAAATTTCAGGGGTTTTACAGGTGTGGCTCCAGCCCATGTAGGGTTTGTGGTTTGGTTATCAGTGGCAGGATATTTTACAACAGTACACATACTAACTCGTACACTATCCGCACTTACATCAACTGTAATTCACATCATGTGGTCTATCTGGCTATCTGTACAGAATTCAACCTCCATATGTGGGCAGTACCACCAGGAGGTTGAAAACCCGTATCCTCGAGCATCTTTAACGATATCACTAACACTGCGATTCGAAACAGATCCAATTCTTCCATGCACTTCAGGAAGTGCTGGAGGCAATTACGTAAATTGAGGGTTAGGGGCATAGATTGGGTTTTTCAAACCTAAGCGTGGGTGGGACATGAATCACATGTTACATGGAAAAAGGAGGCATTTTGGTTTTTGTTTTAGATACTGCTGCCCCTGCGGGATTAAATTCTAGAAAGGAGTGATGTTTTACTATTTAAGGGCTAATTGTATCTATTTATGTTATCTTTTAGTCCGCAGGGATTTTCAAATTTCATATCTTTCATTTACATTTTTTTTGCTTTTCCCCAAAACAGTATGTACATCAGTAATGTTGCATAATTTTGTACTATTTAAGGGATTACATATTCATTCTATTAATATGTCTTTCGTGAGTATAGAGCTATTGTCTTTTTCCTTGCATTTATGCTTTAAGTTTACCAGGGTTTTTATGTAATTTGTGTTGATTTTAGGATCTCACGCTGCTTGGTCCGTTCCCCCTTCCTCCCTACCTATGTACGTTGCAGTCTGTCTTTCGTGCAGGTCTCGATGACAGTTTTGGTCGCCGCCTTCCCGCTGCCATGGCGAACGGGGGGACGCCAATCCCTTGGCCATTTTTGGCTGTGAGGGCGTCTCAGGTGTTGTCTTGGCGACGGGTATGCTACTTCCTGTGTACCAGTTTGTTTTGTTTTTTTAAATCGCCTGGTTACCGCTAACGTGTTTCGGTGGTGTTCCGGAAGCCGCGGGCTGTCTTGGTGATGGGAGAACGGACGCGATCTGGTGAGTGAAGTTGATTTACATTTGGCAGGGTATTTAAACGGTCTGTTCTATACTGAATTTATGCCATGAATAAGGGTGGTCTTCGCACTGAAACGCGTCAGGCGTTCTTAGGGGTTTTTTTCTTGTGTCTGACATTGCACTTGGTTGCTTGTTACCTATATGTCATACAAATTTAAGATGTTTTTGCTAAATCTGCCTTGGTTCAGCTGTTTCATTTCCTATACTTGCAATTTAATACTTCATCCTTACAGTCATCATAGTCCCTATACTCTCACTATCGATGTCTTTTTGGTCTCTTTTTGGTCTAGGTTTGAGAAGGGACGTCTATCCTTCTCCAAGGCATATTTAAAGGTGTTTTTAAATTCGGATAAAAAGGATAACCCCTTATCCAGGGAAAGGTTACTTCAGGTCATTGGATGTGCATAGGAATTCTTCTATTTTGAGGCAATTTACGCTCATCCTAAGATATTGTCCCTTAGGGATACCTCGTTTAAACTCAGGTGGATGGGGGCTCTTCCCTTCCTCAGTAGTTTATTTGTTGATTGTAGGTTTTCTAAAGGTGGTTGTTTGTAGGATACCTGCTTTCATCCTTCCAGATTTAACATCAAAAATGATATTTACTCTCTCATGGATTTTGAGGTAATCTGAGACCAATTTCAATTTGATGTTAAGTGTATCAATGAAAGAATGAAAGTGAGCCTCTGTGGCCTTGCCACAATATAATAAACATCGTCGATGTAATCTCCACCAACAATTAAAAATACATGAAGTTATAGATCTCCAAAGCTCATGTACACCAGGGTCTTCTCCCACCAGCCCAGGGAACAAATTTGCATACGTTTGGGAGCAAATGGGCTCACCATAGCTGTGCCACCCTGAGCTGGTGTAGACCCTGGGTCCACATACAGGGGAAAAATTATGGGTGAGTACAAATTCCAAAAATTGGAGTACAGTGTATTATGATTGGCATGCAGGTTGCTTCTAGTATGCAGATACGATTCAACCTTCAGTCCTTAAGAATGGGGGAATACTAATGTAGAGAGTCTTCATCCACCGAGGCAATTTTTACTTCGGCATTCCACCGGAGATTCCTTCCAATTTTCTAGGAAAATCCGAGGTATCCTCCAACTAGGAGGGCAAAGTGACCACTAATTCCCTCATAGATTTCATCTGGTAAATCCGATGTTTTGTGTGAGAGATCTCTACTTACCGGGGACACTATTGTGGAGTCCCTTCAAAGGGACTAGCTCCCTTATGGATTTTTCGGGCAAGGCACTAGAAGTATTTCGCTTTCTAGGTTTTTTTGTGTAATAAGAATTGTGATTCTCTTTAGATAGTGATTCCCATCTCCATCCCTTCATTCACGGAGTTTTCTAGTTCACTTCAAGAAATCTCCGTAGGGTCACAGGAAAGTATAGCATAATTAGGAGCGGTCATTAAGTTATTTTTGAACTTTTTTAATATATTTTTATGATCCAAGATAACTTTATTGCCCCCTTATCGGAGGGCTTAAATTATCAAATTGGCATCTGGATCCAAGAGATAGCAGTGCCTGACATTTCTGTCTGTAGAGTTATTCTTATTAGCTCTATTTCATTATTGTTTTTTTTGCTAACATTTCCAGCTCTTGTGTGACTAATTTGAGAAACATCAATTCAGGGGTTAACCTGTGTTGGGGGGAATCGAAGTAGTACTTTTCTTTTTCGTGTAGTATAACCCCTACCCTGTGGACCCATCATTCGCCTCTATCAATTCCTTCCAAAATCCTCATACTGTTAAATCCATCTCCAAAAATACCTTATAACTCACATATATTTTGATCTACATTTTGATGAATTTCTCATTTTAGTTTTCTCACAATAAATTTAGGTCTTTAATCCATGTAAATTCCTTAAATAGTAGTTGGCACAAAAGAGAGGCCCCTAGATAGAATCTTTATTCTCATGACTAAGTAGTAGTTCCGGATAAATTTATTATTTGATTTTCTTTGCTTTTTGCTAATCTCTTGGCTATACTCGTTGCCTCCTCTTGGGGAAACCTCCGCTGCTCTAAAAAAGAGGGAGGTGCACTTAGAGGAGGGACGATAGAGGAAAAGGAATTTGATGATGAAGAGACACCATTTTTTGGTGTTGTTGATATTATATTTCTGGGGAACTGACGATCATTCTGTCTGATTTGTTGGGGATAATTGATTTATTGCGCATCTATTATAGTGTTCCTATTCGAGTACTGGGAGAATCTACCTCTTTCGTCGAGTATGGATTATCCTCTGTATTTCTAATGGTGTTTTGTCGTTTCTATCGATGGATTTCTTGGGGCAGATGGGGATGTCTGTTCTATATTTTCACCTCAAACAAAATGTGAGAAGTCCTTCCCCTCCTTTTATAATTCAGTTAGTTCACGTCTGAAATGATTTTTGTTTACGTTCCTGGTATGTTATGTCCGAATTAAATTTCACTCATCAACGCGTTGTAAACATGGGTTCTATCCTTGCGAAATCAGGAGTCACGTTTTGAGATTTATTGCTTTTTCTTTTAGTTCATTTAATTGTTTGGAGGTTTTTCTAGTGTATTTTTTCTTCCTCAAGCATACAATCCCATCAGTCTCACAGATGAGTTTTGATGAGTTCTTTGCTCCCCATTTTTTTTCATCAATAAAGGAGATCTTGATCGTAGGGTGATGGACTCAATTTGACCTATGTACCTATTGGGGACAAATTATGGCTTAATATAATCTCCAAGCTCAGGGACTACCCAGAAGGCATTTATATGTTCTTTTAGGCTCTAAAATAGTTCATTAAAATGGTTTTTAAACAATTATACTCAGTATTTTCACTCAAGTTACAGTATGAATACACCCTTTGAGTTCAAATTTAGCCATTTTTCCGTTGTATCAGGTTCACTTTAAAAAGCTTAAATCAGAAAAATACTCAAGACATAAATCTAATTTTGCTTATTTGGGTTTAAATTTGTAGCGTAAAATTCACTGTGAAGAATATAAAAACCCATTTAAATAAATAACTTTTACTTGAATTTGCCTTTAATAAGAGTGCCCTCCAAAATGGAGGACCCAAGCAACAATCACCAAATTTTGTCTCCTAGAGAGGAAGATTGCCTGGTTCCTCTAACATCTAAATATTCCAATATAGTGAGTGCTGACCCAAAGGGTGTGAAAATTGCCCCCTCGGCGGAAAGTAGTGCCCCAACTGAGAGCGATGGGCCCCATCCTATTGAGAGAGCACCCTAAGTCAGACCCCTTTAAACAGTTCCTAAATGGATACCAGCAGACTCCATATGTGCTATTGTCACTCTAGAGAAAACAATTATATTACAACATAATAAAATCATTCTATTAGACAAATGTTCCATAAATAGGTAAATATAATACCAAAATAAAATAGTTACTTTGTTGTATAATTGATTTCAGAAAACTGGTGTGATTTGTTCAGACCCACAAACTAAACAAATCAACGTTCGTTTGCTATAATTAATTCTAATTCCCGTGTGATTGGTTCTAGACCCGAGGCGTTTTACCCCATGATTCCTATTGGGTTAATCAGGGGTGGGTTACAAGTGAACAATTTGACAAAAAAGGACTTGATATCCAGCATACATAGCACTAATTAGATAAAGATACTTAGCAATGTTATCACTTATTGGTGGTAATGCGTCAATATAATCCAATAAGATACAGGATTGATGATGTGTCTGATGCATCAAGTGTGGACCGAATACTGAATTGCATCCATGTACCATGGTGATCTTAATGTGGGACTCCTCCGGAAGTGATCTCACAAACCAAATACATCACTTCCTGTCACCTAACCCCCCCTCCCCCCACGGAAACAAATCAGGGTTATATCACGATGCTACAAGGAACTTGGAAGGTGTTGTTCCTTATTAGACCTCTGTGACATATCGGAGAGGGAGGGTCCCTGCAAGTTAGATTAATAATAGGTCACTACACCCCTCCACCAAAACACCAGTCGTGGTTACGTAGAACGAGACCTATTGGTATGTACATTTGTTGGTAAGTGTGTATCATGCCCCTATGTGCAAAAAACCAAGGGAATTGTGTGTAGGTCCACAGGACAAATCTTCGGTACGAGAATTTTCATTTGTTACTATAAAGGGGTAGTCTTTACGATGACACTGTCAAATGTAATAAAACGTATGTAGGAAAAAATACTTGATACATCAAATTAGGATGGTGAACATTTGGGGGATGTGTGACATCGCAGAGTCACCCCCTTGGCAGTCATGTGTGGGAGTACCATGATGGGTTGTATTATACTTGTATTTCTTTTGTTTGTATTGATATAAATCCTAATTCCTACTAGAAATGGTGACATAGATAAATTCCTCTCTGTATGGAGAGCTGAGATGGACGTTAGGCTCCACACCTTTGCAACCGAGCGGGCCTGAATGAGTTTACTATATTTTGGCTGCTTCTTGTATACTTTATTCAATTACTTTTTACATACCAAATGTGTTCAACTTCAAGATATTTTTCACAATTATGTACTCGGTTAAAGCCGTTAGATCTATTGTTTTGGACAAAGGTGTTTTATCTGTATTTTAGTTATGCTAGCTTATTTTCCTATGGTATGAAGGTTCACTTTGGTGATCGTGCCATGGTGTTGGCTTATAGGACAGGATTGTCCACCAACACTTCTATTCTGTTCTTTTATTAATCTGATCTATGATTTCCCAGGTGGCGATGCTTTATGCTTCACTCTTTTTCTAGTACACTCATATGTATAGATTGTGATGGTTTTTCTCATCCAGCAAAGTATGCATATATGTTCGCTGTTATTTTGTTTGCTATTGGCGCTGGGATTTGCAACCGTGCGAGTTGCGTTTTGCTGTTGAACGGTTGTCTGCGATGTTCATCCGTCGCACTCTGGCAGCGATTGTCATATGGTGTTAGTGGCGGTCTTAGACGCTCACTTATCACCATAAGGCGGGCGACCATTTTTGCTATTCCCATGTGAACTATCATCTGGGAGGGGTTGAGAGATCTATACTCTCTCTGCGGGCCTGTTTTGGTTTCCGTGCGGGGGGGGGGGGGGGGGTGACAGGAAGTGATGTTTTGGTTTGTGGATCACTTCAGACGTGGTGTCCACTTAAAGATCTCAATGGGGTGCATGGTTGCATGGAATGAGAGAGTATTCGCCAACACTTGAGGCACAGACACCATCATTCATCTGTTTCTTATTGGATTATCTTGACGGCATTACCATCACATATGGATATCATTGCCTAAGTATACTTTATATATTAGTCTATGGCTATGCTGGTTTTTTGTCTTGTTGGCTAATTTTCTCTTGTTACCCTGATAAACCCTATAGAATCTTTGGGGGAAACGCGTTGGGTCTTGAACAAATCACACGGGTTTTTGTATTAAAATATACAAACGGTACGTTGTTTTTGTTTTTGTTTGTGGGGTCTTGAACAAATCACACAGGTTTCATGATTCTATGATGATAAAACAGATCGTTGTTTTTGTTTTTATTTTCTTGTTTTGTAAATGTTGACTAAAAGAATGATTTTATTGGGAATAGAATTGTTTCTCCTTGTGTGTCTATTGCACATATGGGAGTACTGACTGGTATCCTTTTAGGAATCTGTTAAGGGGTATGACCTAGGGTGAGCTCTCAATAGGTGGGGCGCTCCTGTTCGGGGCGATACTCCGCTCGAGGGGGGCAATTTTCACCCTTTGGGTCAGCACCATATTTTGGATATTTAGATTGTGGTGTAAACAGCATTTCTTCCTCTCTTGGGAACAAAGTTTGGTGTTTGTTGCTGTGGGGTGCCTCCATTTTTGGAGGGCATCTCTTTTAAGGCATATCAAGGTAAAGGTATTTTTTAAATTGGGTTTTTTTTTCACTGTGAATTTTGACTAATTTTTTAACCATATTAGGCTATAAATTAGATTTATGTCTGTGTGTTTATGTACATTATTCTGGAAATCTTTTATAGTGCAGATTTATTATAGAGGTTTGTCCAGTTTATGGTCTTGCCAATTTATATCAACTTTTTTTTTACGTTGGTTACATATTTTACATATGTATGGATGTAACAAGACAGACAATGTGGGTTGGTACATGTTCTGAAAAATCACCTTAAAAACAGAATAGGAAATCATACAATTTTCTAATATAAATGTTATTAAAATTTGACTCACTTGTATTTTTATTTACGTCCTTAGTGCAGTAGGCCCCTGTCTAGAGAAAAAAAAATGTTATAGATCAGTCCATAGTAATGGCTCCCATCAGACCCAGGCTAGGACTACAAAAAAGCCCTGGCACTCCCAGACAGCCCACATGCAATTTCACCCCAACATTCCCCATAGTATCCCAAAGAGAACTGTTCCAAATCAACTACTCCCACACAACAGAAGAAGGAAAATAAAAGTGGAACGTAAAGATACCTTATTAACCTAAAATTAACTTAAAATTAATTATACTTCACACTGTACCCCTCAGAAACTGATTTTATTCCACTCTACGCTTTAAATATTATGCACCATATGCACAGAAATGTATTATTTTACACACTGTAGCCCCTGAAATTACAGTAATACACACTACACCTTTGAAATGAATTATTTCACGCTGAACGCCCCGAAATTAAAGGGGTTTTGTGGGAGTTTAAATGAAATTCAGAAAGAACTATAAATGAACTCTTTACATTGACAAATAATAGTATTCCCATACCATCATGTGCTTCTAAAATTTTGTTGTGGCTCCTTAATCCTCCAGAACAAGATGCGTTTTTTTGCAAAACAACTTCTGTAGTAATATGTTATATCTTGTGTGGTCTCTAGGGATCTCACAACTTGTAAATGTGTACTAAAATGACATTGCATCTTGTTTGTTTACTGGTCAGGGACTTGATCAGACACGTTTGTAATGGCAGCTAACACCTCTAACACCTCATGTAATAAAGTAATCTAGCGGTATATGCAACATATTGTATAATCCTCAGGATTCTGCCAGATTGACGTTGGATTCCCGTACATTCATTTGTATGGGCCGATGGCAAATCCGAAAACCGCACAGTCTAGCAATGTCGAAATGCCATCGGATTTTGGAAGGCATTTTCACATTTACTTTCTAGACCTAGCATGAGTGTGATTCATCTTAAGCAACAACTAATAGAACATGGTGGCAGCTGGGCACAGAACCATTGAAGAACACACATTTTACAGCAACTATATTTAGAGATTCCCTGTCATTACTTCAAAATGGAGACTGGTCTGAATCCTCCTCAGAGCCTGGATGTCACTTCATCCAATATATCACAGATTTGAAGACTCTATGGGCAACATGTATGAAGCACGCCGCGTCGGAGCGCACGTTTTCGCCAGTTTTCTGGCGAAAGCTGCGCCTCATGTATTTCGGCGCCCAAGGTGCGCTCATACATGCCATGTAAAGTCCGCTGCGTCTCGCCAGTGTGTGAGGCGCAGTGCGGGACTTAGGCGCAGTGCGGAACTGCGCCTAAGATTCGCCGCCCGAGGTAGTGCGCTCATACATGCCGTGTAAAGTCCGCCGCGCCTCGCCAGTGTGTGAGGCGCAGTGCGGGACTTAGGCGCAATGCGGGACTGCGCCTAATATTCGCCATCCGAGGAGGTGTGCTCATACATGCGGAGAAAAGTTCACCGCGCCTCGCCAATGTGTGAGGCGCAGTGCGGGACTTAGGCGCAGTGCGGGACTGCGCCGAACATGTATTCCGATTCGAAACAGGCTGGAAAACAGCGAAAAATCATTAAAGATGTCCGTGCGGCATGGAGTATGAATAAAAAAATCGCCTTTATCTGAAAAAGAGCTCAAACCTACTAAAAAAATACATAAATAAAATCACTTTCCAAAAATCAAGAACGGCGCTACATCAGGAATTTGGATATTGGAAATTGCCGGGAAATACAGTAATTCAAATTCTGTAAGCTCTTCTCATTGGTCGGCAGAAACCAACCAATCAGAATAGGAGCGACAGTGACTCATTATAAGCTATGGAGAAGTATGGACCAATCAAATTCAAAGGCGGGACAGTTCAAAATACAGTAAAAAGGCAGAAAAGAGCTGATTGGTTGAGCCCAGGCGGCAGATATGAATCCACTAATCATATGCAGTGCGTCTAGTTTGAGTGGAGAAAGAAGGGCGCGATAGTCGGGCGCCCTAAAAGTTATTACTGTCTATGGGACATATTCTAGTACTGTGATTGGTTGGGGGGAAGCGGGGCTCGTCCAGCTTAGCCAATCAGCGGGTGAGCTACCTTCTCATATAGTTCTACGGGGAAAAGAAATGCAGAGCGAGCTCTGTTTTTGATTGGCTAAGTTAAAAGAGGTGCGGTTATTTGGACCAATGGGAGAGCGAGCAACGCTCTTATGGGTTTTCTAACGCAATCTGTAATAAAACTGTACATGGCAGAAATAAAATAATAAGACTCATGAAGTTGTACCGATCTCTATACAAAATGAACAATAATATGGGTGTAACGAAAAAAAAAATAATTCAATAAATTCATTTTTTTTTCTTTATTTTCGTTACACCCATACTATTGATCATTGGCTAATGAAAATAAAGAAATAAAAATGAATTTATTGAATTAATATTTTTTTTTCCGTTACCCCCATATTATTGTTCATTTTATATACAGATCGGTACAACTTTGAGAGTATTATCATTTGATTTCGGCCATGTACAGTTTTATTATAGATTGCATTAGAAAACCCAGAAGAGCGTCGCTCGCTCTCCCATTGGTCCAAATAACTGCGCCTCTTTTAACAGCCAATCACAAACAGAGCTCGCCCTGCATTTCTTTTCCCCATAGAACGCTATGAGAAGGTAGCTCAGCCGCTGATTGGCTAAGCTGGACGAGCCCCTCTTTCTCCCAACCAATCACAGTATTAGAATATTTTCCATAGACAGTAATAACTTTTAGGGCGCCCTACTATCGCGCCCTTCTTTCTCCACTCAAAATAGACGCACTACATATGATTGGTGGATTCATATCTGCCGCCTGGGCTCAACCAATCAGCTCTTTTCTGCCTTTTTTACTGTATTTTGAACTGTCCCGCCTTTGAATTTGATTGGTCCATACTTCTCCATAGCTTATAATGGTTCACTGTCGCTCCTATTCTGATTGGTTGGTTTCTGCCGACCAATGAGAAGTGCTTACAGAATTTGAATTACTGTATTTCCCGGCAATTCTCTATATCGCAATTCCTGATGTAGCGCCGGTCTCGGCGACAAACGCGTTGTTAGGGATTTGATTGATGTATGTTTATAGAAGGTTTCAGCTCTTTTTCAGATAATATTTTACACTTAATAAAAACGATTTTTTTAATCATACTCCATGCTACACGGCGCTGAGAGCCGAGATTTCATTGCCCCGATCTGGCCATAGACTAAAAGGGGACAAAGTAGCTCGCGCGCTGATTGGCCGAGATAGCCAAGCCCCCGCTAGCTCAACCAATCAGTTCTTTTCTGCATTTTTACTGTATTTTGAACAGTCCCACCTTTGCATTTGATTGGTCAATACTTCTCCATAGGTTATAATGGGTCCCTGTCGCTCCTATTCTGATTGGTTGGTTTCTGCTGACCAATGAGAAGAGCTTACAGAATTTGAATTACTGTATTTCCCGGCAATTCTCTATATCACAATTCCTGATGTAGTGCCGGTGACGGCAACAAACGCGTTGTTAGGGATTTTTATTTATGTATGTTTTTAGGAGGTTTGAGCTCTTTTTTCAGATAATATTTTACACTTAAAAAAAACGATTTTTTAAATCATACTCCATGCCGCACGGAGCTGAGAGCCAAGATTTCATTGCCCCGATCTCTCCATAGACTACAATGGGACAAGTAGCTTGCGCTCTGATTGGCTGGGATAGCCAAGCCCCCGCTATCTCAACCAATCAGCTCTTTTCTGCATTTTTACTGTCCCGCCTTTGCATTTGATTGGTCAATACTTCTCCATAGGTTATAATGGGTCCCTGTCACTCCTATTCTGATTGACCGGGATAGTCAAGCCCCCGCTAGCTCAACCAATCAGCTCTTGTCTGCATTTTTACTGTATTTTGAACTGTCCCGCCTTTGAATTTGATTGGTCAATATTTCTCCATAGGTTATAATGGGTCACTGTCGCTCCTATTCTGATTGGCTGGTTTCTGTCGACCAATGAGAAGCGCTTACAGAATTTGAATTACTGTATTTCCCGGCAATTTCCAAGATCCTAATTCCTGATGTAGCGTCGTTCTAGATTTTTGGAAAGTGATTTTTTTTATTTATTTATTTTTTTTGAAGGTTTGAGCTCTTTTTCTAATAATGTTTTACACCTAATAAAAGCGATTTTTTTGGAATCATACTCCATGCCACACGGAGCTGAGAGACGAGATTTATTTTGCGATCTTCTATATGTTTCCTCACATGTTACGTTCTCGTTTCACTTCGCCTCCTCCAGCTCATTTAGACCAGAATCAACTAGGTCTGCCTGTTGGAGCTGGCGAGCGCTGCAATGCGCCACACTTTGCCGACCCAGGATCATACATGCCTCGGAGTATTCGAATGAGCTCCGTCCCACCCCAGAACGCCCACACCGCGCCCATTACACTCTCCTTCATGTTAGGCGCAGCCAAAAGTGGCGAAGGCTGCGCCTAACATCGCATCCCTTCTTCCGTCAGGGGATTCGGATCGGTGAGCCGCAGTTTTCGTCAGATCATACATGTCGTCCTATATGTGGATCTTACAGTGGCCCCCAGTGATTACAAAAGAAAAGTAAAGCTGTTTCATTACTTGGGGAAAAGGGCAGGGAAATAGCCCAGGCCTTACTCCCAGACAGCACAGTCTAGTCCTAGCAGACATTGTACAGGCATTTGATAACACTGTGACCCCAAAAAGAATGACACAGTGGAGAGATACAAGTTCCTCACAAGAAATCAAGAGGATGTTGAAAATATAAACAGATTTTTGACAGAGCTGAGGAGACTTGCTGCAACATGTGGATTTGGAGACATCAGAGACACTCTCATCAGAGACAGAATAGTGTGTGGCATCAGAGACACTCACCTCAGGGAAAGATTACTGAGAGAGGAAGAGATGACCTAAGAAAAATGCACGCAACTCTGCAGGGCTGCAGAGATGAGAAATCACAGCCTAAACATGATGAAAAGCACCAGTGATAATGATAATGGTTCTAAGGTACATGCAGTATCTATGAAAGGAAAGAGAAGACAAAGCCCTCCTGTAAGCACAGTCCACTGTAAATACTGTGGTAAAAGACATGAGAGAGACAAAACCATGTGTCCAGAATTTGGGGAAACCTGCAGGTCATGTGGCAAGACGAATAATTTCTCAGCTGTCTGTAGGCTGGGATCAGGCAAACAGCAAAGACAGGTCCACACTGTGACACTAGACACTGACAGTGCAGAGGACATTACATGGCTACAGTCTGAAACAGAGAATGCCATGTAATCAGGCAGCCAGTAGCCAAGGATGCCAAGCAACTTTTTGCAGTCTTCTTGTTGGAAGATTTCAGCTGGATTGTGGAGTAACCTGCAATGTAATTTCAAGTGCTCTGCTGAACAAACAGGTTTCCACTGAGCCAACTGACAAGGTACTGGTGATTTACAACAAAGGTGTTCAATGAGGAAATGTAAGCTTAAAATATAGAACCTATGTAATAGAAAGAGTTTCAGAGTTGAATTTATGGTGCTGTGGGGTGGTAGCCATGTACCATTATTGGGAGCAAATAAAGTTCAGGCAATGGACTAAAAGTACAGTCTCTGAACATTATGCCTGTTGAAGTTTCCCACAGTATACAAGATCCCAAACGAAAAACAGGGCGCAATTTGGATTTTCAGAAAATAAAAACTGAGTATGCTGATTTATTTGAAGGTGATGGGTGCCTTAAAGGTAAATCTAGGCTGCAAATTTATAACACAGTGCCACCTACCAGATTACCTACAAGAAGAGTGCCAGTAGCTTTAATATAACCACTGAAAGAAGAACTGCAGGACTTACAGAGGCAACACATGATAGCACCAGTCTATAGGAGCACAGATTGAATCAGCAGTTTGGTCATAGTGCAGACACCATCAGGCTATTTAAGAATATGCATTGATTCTAAGCCACTCAACAAGGCACTGAAAAGAAATTATTACCCAGTGCCGACAATAGATGATGTTCTACTGAATCTATCAAATATTTTCTGTCTATGATGTTAAAAATTTATTCTGGCATGTGGAACTGGATGAAGCATCAAGTTTATTGACATTTTCTTATCCATTTGGACACTATAAATAGCTGAGAACGTCCATTGGAATAAAATCTGCTCTAGAGTTGTTGCAGCAGAAACTAATGCAGGCTTTGGAAGAACGTACTAGAGTTAGAACAATAGCAGATGATATTGTAATAGTGTGAGAAGGTGAAGATATGGAATCTGCATTCAAGGATCATGATCAGAAGATAATATATTTTTTGAACAGATGTAGAGCAAAACAAATAAATCTGGACATAGACAAATTCAAACCAAAATTGATAAAAGTTCCATACAATGGACCTGAAATGGCGTGAAAGTGGGTCCGGGCAAACTGAGAGCAATACAAAAGTTGCCTACCCCTATTGATGTTTGTCGAGTACAAAGATTTCTGGACATGGTAAAATATATTTCCAAATTTTGAAGCTATCTGTCAGACATGTGTGAGCCACTGAGACAGTTAACCCACTGAGATGTGCTCTGGGAATGGACGGAAAGCCAGGACTCTGTTTTCCAGTCAATAAAGAATTCTGATGCAGATGCTATTAAAGTATTTTGATCCAGATTGAGAAGTGGTGGTGCAATGTGTGTCACGGTAAATGCCGCGGCTCCCACACAGAGCTGCGGGCCGCCCATGTCCCGGACGCTATGGCCGCGTCTTCTGGTGTCCCTGCTTGCTACTTGCCTGTCCCGGCTCCTGGCTACTGTGGTGTCAGCGGCAGTCTCTGCCGGCAGATACGAGTCTGCCATTCTTCCTCCAGCTCCTTGGCATCCTGTGTGCGCACGTGCGCCCCGGCACTGTATTTAAAGGGACAGTGTCCCAATTTCCTGTGCTGTGACCTGTGACCCATGGCCACTTAAGGAACTTCACACCCTTGCTCCTGGTAAGTCCATCCTTAGAGCTTGACCCCTGTCTGCTGTGCTCCTGCTGATTAGCCCTCGAGTTACCAGTATTACAGAGTAACTTCATTAACCCTGTGCTATCCAGCATTCCAGTTTCTCTGCTGTTCCTAACATTGTGTTCATCAGTTATTTCCTGTTGACATCTGCTGTGGTACTAACTCTGCTATCTGCCTGGGACTCTGCTACCAGTCTATGATTATACGCTGCTGTGACCTATCACCGCTAACACTGTCCGGTGTCCCTGTCCCGCACATTGGTTACCACCACAAGTATGACCATCTATGTTCGCGGTGGCCCAAAGGATCCGCATGCTCGGCGTTTCTAACCACCTCGGTTAGCAAACGTGACAATGTGATGTTTCAGAAAAAGGCCTGAGAGACACATTATTGCAGGACAAACAGCCAGCCGAGCTCTGACAATAACAGAGTAAGGTTATGCTCAAATTGAGAAAGAACTATTGGCTGTGGTATTTGGGATCGAGAAGTTCCACCAGTACACCTGTAGTCGACAAGTAAGGCCTCGTTCACATGGCTTATTTGGGCATGGATTGGCGCCGTACTGCGCGCCAGATTTGCGCTGCAGTACGGCGCCAATCCGTCGCAGTAATTACGGTAATCCACTGCTCTCATAGAGAACAGTGGATTCCGTCGCTCCTCCCCGCTCGGCGAATCCGCCGCGGGGGAGGAAAGTGACATGCACATTATTTACGGAGCGTACGCGCCGTAAACAATGCATTGTCTATGGGGCCAGGAGCGGCGCCCCCGCCGCGCTCCGGCCCCGCCCCCGTCCCGCCCCTTATTCACGGCGGATTTGTGAGCTCAATACGGCTCACAAATCCGTCGGGAATAAGCCGTGTGAACACGGCCTAACAGTGCATTCAGATCACAAACCTTTGGAGAGCATTACAAAGAAACCACTACTAAATGCCCCAAAGAGACTACAGCACATGCTCTTACCACTTCAGAAATAAAATTTTGAAATATGCTACTGTCCAGGAAGAGATTTACTGATTGCAGATACTCGAAGTAGAGCTTACTTACCTGTCACAAACGAGAAAAAGAATGACACTGAAACCATCAACTTGTGTGATTACCTCCCAGTGTCAGATAGGCTGAAACAAATACAGATGTGCACAGAGAAGAATAGAACTCTCCAGATCTAAAAGACTGTCATCTTGTAAGGCTAGTCAAAGTGCAAGGAAGTTTTTCCTTTCTTCCATATAAAAGATGAACTGTCAGTGCAGCAAGGAATCATCTTTAACAGAGAAAGGGCTGTTATACCAGAAGCGCTCAGAAGAGACATACTGAAAAAATTGCATTCTTCTCACTTAGGCATTTAAGGATATCTATGTCGATCATGAGAATTTGTGTATTGGCCAGGAATGAATGACCACATTAAAAATTATATAGCACAATGTGAAATATGTGCATCCTGCAGTGAAAGCAACTGAAAGAGACATTGCAACCACATGAACTTCAACATAGGACATGGTCAAAAATAGAAACAGACTTGTTTACATGGAATGACAAAGGATACCTGATAACAGTGTAGTATACAGGAGTTTAAACCCTTGTACCTACAAACTCCTTTTGTATATTACTATGTGATTTTTTGCTAATGATGCTATACTAATGATGAAATGACCTCTGAGTTATATGTACTGCCAGAGACCAAAATCTATAGGAGCTTGTGTGATTTAACAAAATGTGTTCAGCTTTGCAGCCATTGGATAAGAGGTGGGTGGAGTAGCTAGGGTCAGGTTCCAGGTTCCAAAAGGCCATAAATAGGCCCTAGTTCATAGTTGCCAACTTTTGAAAATGAAAAAGCAGGAGATACCAGGCCCATCTTGACGGTATGCCACGCCCCTTCAAAAAGCCACACCTACTCCACCTAACTGCATAACGGCTTTGGAAGAAAGCCAGGTAGATGCCCTTATAGCCAGGTAGTAGCCCCCCATAACCAGGTAGTGCCCCTTACAGGCAGGTAGATGCCTCCTTGTAGCCAAATAGATGCCCTCTCTGTAGCCAGGTAGAGCCAAATTTGTAGCCAGATGCCCCCCTTTGTTAGCCAGGTAGATGCCCCCAATGTTTGCCAGGTAGATGCCCCCATTGTTTGCCAGGTAGTGCCCCCATTGTTTGCCAGGTAGATGCCCCCATTGTTTGCCAGGTAGTGCCCCCTCTGTTGGCCAGGTAGATGCCCCCATTGCTTTCCAGGTAGTGCCCCCTCTGTTGCCAGGTAGATGCCCCATTGTTTGCCAGGTAGTGCCCCCTCTGTTGCCAGGTAGTGCCCCCTTTTTTAGCCAGGTAGTGCCCCCATTGTTAGCCAGGTAGTGCCCCATTGTTAGCCAGGTAGTGCCCCCATCGTTAGCCAGGTAGTGCCCCCATGCCCCCATTGTTAGCCAGGTAGTGCCTCCATTGTTGCCAGGTAGTGCCCCCATTGTAGCCAGGTAGTACCCCCTTTAGTAGCCAGGTAGTGCCCCCATTAGTAGCCAGGTAGTGCCTCCATTGTTGCCAGGTAGTGCCTCCATTGTAGCCAGGTAGTGCCCCCCATTGTAGCCAGGTAGTGCCCCCATTGTTAGCCAGGTAGTGCCCTCTCTGTTGCCAGGTAGTGCCCCCCATTGTTAGCCAGGTAGTGCCCCCTCTGTTGCCAGGTATTGCCCCCATTGTAGCTAGGTAGACCCCCCATTGTAGCCAGGTAGACCCCCATTGTAGCCAGGTAGACCCCCCATTGTAGCCAGACAGTGCCCCCCTAAAACTAATAAAAATAAAATAATAAAATCCACTTACCTGACCAGGCTCCTGCAGAGCGGCCGCTCCGGACGATCTCCTCAGCAGTGTCACAGGGGAAGTGAGTGCAGCCGCGCATCACTTCGCTGACATGTGACGCTGACATGTGTGTACGGCGCACAGCGGTGCCGGACATACAGGGGGAGGAGGCAGGAGGGAGCGATCCCTCCTGCCTCCTCCCTGCTCAGCGAGGTTCCGGGCGGGTGAAGCGGGCGCAGCGCCCGCTTCACCCGCCTGTGGGAACGGACCGGCGGCGCCAGAGTAGCGCACTAGCGCTACTCCGGCGCCGCGGTCATTTAAAGGACCCCCGCCACGTGCTGGCGGTGGGAGGAATGCCAACTCCCCCGGGAGGGCGGGGGGGACCCCAAATAGCGGGACCCCCCCGCCAAAAGCGGGAGAGTTGGCATGTATGCCCTAGTTTAATGTAGAGAGATCTACTTAGTTCTAGCTAGTTATAAGCTAGTAAGTGTGTGGTTATACCTGTGGTCTGAACCTTTGTCAGGGAAGATTTAGGTGTGGTTATATCTGTGGTCTGAACCTTTGTCAGGAGAAGATTTGGGGTCCCACTTAAACCATTCCAGACTCTAGCTGGTAAGGCCCATAGCCTTATTCCTCGGCCATGGATCTCTGCTTGGATAATAGAGACTCTTATGAGAGGATTGCTGCTTGGCTGAATTGGAGAATGCCCTTAGACAGGTACACCATGTGGAAACATTTATGCTGTCAGTTCTCCTGGGTTTTGCGAACTCCTTGCAGCAGGGGCGTTGCTAGGGTCCTAAAAAATCCGGGGCCCGAGCCCTCTATGTCATGTTTTGCTCAGTAGGGCGGGGTTCACACGGAACTTTTTATGCCACATCGTGAACTGTGTTATGTATTTTTACAGAAAATAGTGTATGTTCCTGTCAGTTTATTTTTCACGTAGTTCACATAGATACTTTACATCACCTCAGCAGTGCAGAGTAGAATGAGAATCTGCACTGACAAAATGACTCAAAACCTCTAACCTACGTATGAAACAGTAATACCCCTAAATAACAGTCATACAGGTACCGAGTACTATACCCACAGTATATAGGGCAGGCATAGGTCCCCACAGTATAGAGGGCAGGCATAGGTCCCCACAGTATATAGGGCAGGCATAGGTCCACACAGTATATAGGGCAGGCATATGTCCACACAGTATAGAGGGCAGGCATAGGTCCACAAATTATATAGGGCAGGCATAGGTCCCCACAGTATAGAGGGCAGGCATAGGTCCACACAGTATAGAGGGCAGGCATAGGTCTACACAGTATAGAGGGCAGGCATAGGTCCACACAGTATAGAGGGCAGGCATAGGTCCACACAGTATAGAGGGCAGGCATAGGTCCACACAGTATAGAGGGCAGGCATAGGTCCACACAGTATAGAGGGCAGGCATAGGTCCACACAGTATAGAGGGCAGGCATAGGTCCACACAGTATAGAGGGCAGGCATAGGTCCACACAGTATAGAGGGCAGGCATAGGTCCACACAGTATAGAGGGCAGGCATAGGTCACACAGTAATGAGGGCATGCATATGTCCACACAGTTTAGAGGGCAGGCATAGGTCCACACAGTATATAGGGCAGGCATAGGTCCACACAGTATAGAGGGCAGGCATAGGTCCACACAGTATAGAGGGCAGGCATAGGTCCACACAGTATATAGGGCAGGCATAGGTCCACACAGTATATAGGCAGGCATATGTCCACACAGTATAGAGGGCAGGCATAGGTCCCCACAGTATATAGGGCAGGCATAGTTCCACACAGTATATAGGCAGGCATATGTCCACACAGTATAGAGGGCAGGCATAGGTCCCCACAGTATAGAGGGCAGGCATAGGTCCCCACAGTATATAGGCAGGCATATGTCCACACAGTATATAGGGCAGGCATAGTTCCACACAGTATATAGGCAGGCATATGTCCCCACAGTATATAGGGCAGGCATAGTTCCACACAGTATATAGGCAGGCATATGTCCCCACAGTATATAGGGCAGGCATAGTTCCACACAGTATATAGGCAGGCATATGTCCACACAGTATAGAGGGCAGGCATAGGTCAGAGCTGACAATCAAACATGTCAGTAGATGTATTTCAGCTTGAGCCTAGCCTGCCCAGCCCCAGCTTCACTATAAATACCTATTGACGGCTGCTCTGCTTCTCTCTGCGCGGGGCCGCAGGCACTCACTGGGTAGGAGAAGGAGGAGCATGCAGGCGTCGGCGTCCCTGGTCTTACTGGAGCGTGATTGGCGCCGCTCTCCCCCCTGACCCTGCGCAGCAATATACAGGAGGTGCCGGCTGCGGCAGCGGAGTTAGTGAGCAATGAAAAGTAGTGTCCGGCGCTGCATCTGCTGTGAGCAATAATGCGGCGCCGCGCTACTTCGATGATGCGAGGGCTGGCTGGGGACTTAAACATTCGGGGCTGCAGGCATTTCATTCGGGGCACGAGCCCCGAATGAAACCGCCTAGCGACGCCCCTGCCTTGCAGTACCAAGCCGCCAGCCACAGAAGGGACCATTTTAGAAGGGAACCTCTGATGGCTGCTAGCTGCCACGTCGGTGTGGAAAGGATTGTAACTTTAAGAAAGAGAGATTAAATATTTAACAACTTGCTGAGAAATAAAAGGGTCAAGTGATGCTTGATACCAACAGTTAACTCTTCATCTGCCTCCTGCTTCACCTACACCGACATCATGGGTGCCTACCTACAAGACCAATACAGCAGGAGAGCACCACCACCATCATGGAGCATGCTGCTGGGGGTAAGAGTACTGCCATCTGCTCTAAACTGCAGATCCCCCACCCTTTTGACTGTTTTGGTCTCGGAATGGGGCATGAGAAGTATGATTGGAGTTGAAGCTGCCTTGATAACAGTGTGTGATGACTACGATTCCTCTCGTCCTCTCCTTTTCCCCTTACTCAGGGCCACTGCAACAGTGGACTATTTTTCTAACCTCTGGGAGGTTGACAGAAGGGTGAGCACAATGATTAAAAAGCTCAAGGCCCATTTTACCGGATATCATTTTCTCTAACAATGCTGTTCAATTTACATCAGAAGAGTAACATATGGGAATTTGAACACCAGACGCCTTCTCCAAGATATCCTCAACGTAATGGAAAAGCAGAGTCAACAGTAAAAACAGCAAAAAGATTCATGAAGAAAGCAGGCAGGTAAAGATGTGTATCTGTCTATATCATCACATATGATATGGATCACAGAAACACACCCACCCAAGACCTAGACAGCAGTCCAGCACAGACACTCATGAGTTGGCATACAATGACGCTTTTACCAACTACTAGTCATCTGTTAAAGCCAAAGTTGGTGGGAAACAATAAAGCTAAACTAAAAAAGAATCAAGATAGGCGAGCTTTCTATTATTATTAATAATAATAATAATAATAATAATCTTTATTTCTATAGCGCCAACATATTCCGCAGCACTTTACAAATTCAAGGGTTTAAAAATACAGTCATTACACATTAAAAATACATAAAAATGAGACCCAAGGTGTGGGGCCTGCTCGTGAGAGCTTACAATCTATTAGGGTGTATTTGGGGGAAACATACGGTAAAAAGTGCCAAGTTTACAATGGGCGGGCCATGTTTCATAAATGGGGGTGGTTTACGAGAAAAATGGATGAACCTGCCACCCTGACAGTACATCTATAATACAGATAAGTGCCTGTGAGTGCCAGTGCAGGGGAGTGACAGATGTGTGTGATAGCAGTTAGGGATCTTGGTGGGCCAGACCGAGAAGATGTATTTTCAGGGCCCTCTTAAAACTGTGAGGGTTGTGAATGTTCTATTACAATAAGTCTGCAAAGGATCTGTCTGATCTCCAGAGGAATGAAAACATACGGTTGCAGCCAAGCAGCAAATACAACAGACACTGGCAAAAGGCAAAGTTTGTCCATAAACTAGAACAACGATCCTACGAAATCATAACAGAAGAAAGAAAAACTCTAAGGAGAAATCGGAGACATCTGAGGAAAACACAAGAATGAGATGATTCATGGCCTTTGGAGCAGTATATGCCCCCAAGACAACGAAAAGGCAGCAAGTACAAGTCAAAACCAACAGGTAATGCTGCCATCGGGCAGGTGCACCAAAGGGAAAAGTTACCAGATACAGTAAAACAAAAGAGTGGAAATTGACAATTCTTATGTTACTAGAGTTTACAGAATGATCAGAAAGCCTACTCACCTCAAGGATTGCATCTAACTATACCATCTTATAGTTATCTCTAACTTGGTCATATTAATTGTTGTTTTATTATTTTTCATTGTTCCTCCAATTAAAAAAAGAAAAGATTAGCAATAGTTTTGCTGTGTGGCCTCTAGAAGTCTCACTACTTGTAAATGTGTGCTAAAATGACATTGCACCTTGCTGATTTAGTGGTCAAGGCCCTGTCGACATATGTGAAAGGGAGCTAAAAACTTTATGTAATTTAAATTCCGAAGACATCCCCTTTAGTGTGATCCATCTTACACAACAACTAACAGAACAACTTCCTAGTTGTGGAAGAACCGATAGATTTTCAGCAAGTTCTTTCCTACAACTCCCACACTGCTATGCAGTTGCAATCCAAGACTCCCTTGCACCTACCCCCTATACCTTCTAACAGATAATTATATGTTTTCATATACTAGCTATATCATGTTAGATATAAACCCCGGGATAAGGGACGTAGTTTTAAGGTTTTATTCAGGGATGCATTCTTGTCACAGTATCTTGTATGTCATTTGTATGTAACTTGTGTAATGTGTTGTGTATCTTTGGGGAGGTGTTGTGCCAGCAAGGGTTAACTTTCTTGCCCCTAATGCACCTCACACCACGTTTCAAAACCTAAAAACTGATTTTGGCAAAGGGGGGGGATGGTTCACGCCAGAATGGCAGTTTGAGGGAGTTGCAACAAGAGGGAGGGGCTGAGTAAAATGAGTATGAGAGTGAAAAATAGGCGATACCTTTTGGGCTAATGGTTTTTGATGGGGACTTTCAAGAGTATAGCTCCCTTCCTCAGACATGTGTTTTTTTCAGAAACTGAAAAATCCAGATTTTTAACACAATAGCTTGGACCCTTTAAAGGAATTAGAATCTTTAAAAAAACAAATGCAATAAATGAGAGTTATTTTTCAGCACGTCAAAAAAAAAACAATCTGAAATTTTTTGAGGTGAAGGAGGGTTTGTAATTCTTTTTATCTGTTTATATAAGGTGAGATTTGGGACCCCACAGTTCATACATAGGTGACAGAAGCGGAAAAATATTATGTCCATTATGCAGAGTTTGAAATTTTTGTATTCATTAAATTTCCCCCATTCTTCACCCTTTTCTCTGATCTTAAAATGTCCCTTTAAAACCGAAACCCGGCAAATTTTCAAAAAAGGGTCTTCTCGGGAGACATTGGGGGCCACGGGAGATCTTTTTCTGTTGTTCAAGGAATTTTGTGAATTAAAATTGGATGAGTAGTGAGAAAAGGTAGAGAGGCCCGGTATGAAGCCTGCTGTTGGAGTGTACTTATGAAAAGGAAAGTGACCCTGTGTACCACTGCCCTTTTCCCCACAAGTCTGTAAGCCTGCAATACCCCTATACTGGGACATTTAAAGTCTGTAAAAAGGGGGTTACAGACCACTCTTTCTCAGGTACACTATTGTTGCTAGGGAAAAGGAGCTCCTCCCACCTCTCCCCCTAATAAACACTTCCCTGGGGATTGGGAGAATTGTTAATGACAATGGGATCCTGTTTTTGTGCTTAGAGGTTAATTATCTTCTTAAGGCAGGCATTTTTTTACAACTATTTTTCCCCCTGTGTTGGTCTGCGAAATACACACCCACCAACATCTGTGGTACATCCTGGCCAGGCCGCACTACTACCCCAACTGAAACCCAGGGAAAACCCCCCGGGAACTTGTTAGACCACCCCCGACTCGCTGCTTTCCCCTTCAATGTATGTTCCCCTGGGGGAGAGAGCCCCCAGGACACCTTTTCCATGACAATGCCCCCAGATAAACCCCTTTCATTGCTCCCCCTTCGCCATCCCCTCGACACATGTTTTTGGGCATCATGAAACAGGATACAGATTGTGTGCCCACCATAAAGAAATATCAAAAGTAAAGTTTATCAAGTCTGCAACAATAAGAAAGTGCAAACTGCAAATGAAATAAAACCACCTTTGAGAAATATTCATCCTGTGGAGTGTTATATGGAAAAGTGGGGGGACCCCTTCCCCCAAAAATTTGGGGTAAAACCCCTGGTTGTGGACTTATTTGTACTGGAGACGCATTTCCCAGCCCAAGAAGGGTTAGCAGAATTATCTGCTGTGCATCACTGGCATCTCCGTCCAATCTGAGGTTAGGCAACCTCGCTCAGAGGCTCGAAAATCACCATCCTCGCCTTCCCCAGCGTGGGAATGTGAGGACTCTACCTCCTTCTATGGTATTTTCCACACTTCACATGTCTGCAGCATTCTTGGATTGTGCGTGTCACCATCCGGAGCCCGCGTTCCATGGCAGAAAAGTGAGTTATACGACACAATCTGTGATCATTGTTTGCCAAATATTTCTGTGCACACTGAGGAGGTTTAACCTGTGTCCCTGCTGTGGGTGACTACATATATACACACTGCCCTGGTGTTCGCCAAGTCACCTACGATCGTTGTATCACTCCTAAAGAGACATTAACTTTAATACTTGAAAGTAACAAATTGCTGTTTCAATAGTCCCTGGAAGTAAGGAAAAAGAAAAAAGATGTCTGATCCTCTAGTGACACTGAGAACCCGTTTCCTAGCCACTCTGTACCCACCTCGGGCCCCATGTCATTGACTATGCCATATTACTTAGTGGTCCCATGTTTGCACTGTTATGAGGGAGCACCTTATACATTGAGGGGTTTCAAGGAGCAAATGTTGTCCCTCTTTCAGATGCACCCCTTGTCTCAAGAGCAGCAGGTGGGGAAAGCTAAGCGAGAAGTAAAGGAGCTGCCCTCCAAAAGATAAAGACCTGGCTTTTCGAGAAAAAAAACTGCAGAAGCCATGTTTGACAAGTTGCAGACTGAGTTCAAGAACTGTTCCCTGTCCAAATTGAAGATACGGTTCTTTGAGATGACAAGGATCCAGAGAGTCATTGAGGGACTATGTCTATTCCTTGCAAGAGGCCATAAGGGCCTTTACCCATGCTGACTATCAAGGTGGGAAATGCAATGGGCCCCTCGGGGAACGTTTCCTGAATGACTTATAGGATATAAAGAGTAATGACAATTTTAGGAAACACACCCCCGAATTCCCCTTCCAAGACTTTCACAAAACAGCTGTTCGGGTGCTGGAAACGAGCCAGTTGCCAGGGTTTGCCCTTCACCTGTTGTGTCATCTATGCCTGCTCCTTTCTGCCTGTCTTTTTCTACAGGCGCTTCCCTGGTAGTCCAGGTGGTGTAGGGCACCACAACAAAAGCTATCGCTTGTCTGGAGGATTGTGTAGATTCACTGACCAAAAACCTGGAGACCTTCGTTATGATAAAACTTGCCACCATATCTATCATTGAGGTGTTAGAGGCACCAGCAGGAACCCCTCCTGTTAGGCAGCCATCTCAATGCCAGAGTTCCACAGGAAGGACTCCATCATCTCAGACAATTTCAGTCACCAAAGCTATTCTGCTGTCTCTGACGGTTCGGAAAAAAATCGGCCCTAATCCTGCATCGGAACAAAGTGACCTTGGTGTCATGAGGCCCCAGCATTGGACGGAAGACTCCAACCCTCTTGAAACCCTATTTAGGGGGAAAGCATCCCTGGTGAAGGCGACTAGTTTAGTACTGTTCCCGTTAACATTGGAGGCCCACTATTTTTTAGAGCAACAGAAAAAGGAGTTTTGAAGTTGGGTACCAATTATCAAAAAGCGTTCAGCAGCCCCCTTTAGACTTGGGCCAGATTACTCCTTTAAAAGCACAAAATTCCCATGGGGTTATCCTCCTTCAAGGGAGCGTCGGGGCCTTTTGCCTCTGCGCCATCAGTCGTCAAAAGCTCCTGCAGGAATGAAAGTTTCCCCCCCTCATTCGGGACAGTAAGGCTTTTCACAGGGCTGAAAATTGGGGCGATTTCAGTCCGTAATTACGGCGGAGTGCCAAATTCGGGGAAACGCCCCAGTCATTACGGTAACCCCACGTTCTCATAGAGAACATGAATTAGGTTCCCCTTCCCCTGCTTGCAATACCCCGAGGGGGAGATAAGTGGACTTTTAATTACCACATGTGACATGTAAAGTCTAGGGCCGCGAGGTGCGGGCCCCCCTGCTCCCTCCCTGCTCCCCCCCGCCCCCCGTACACACGGCGTAATTGCAGGGCGAATTACGCCCTGCATTAAGCCGTGGAAACCTACCCTAAGAACCCTTTGGTGCCCTTTTGTGGTTGGGGGAAGAAGGACTAATCATCTATTTCTGTGGGACTATCGAAGCTAAATAGGGCCCCAAAAGGTGCTACCACTTCCTAAATAGAAGGCTTTAGGGAATGCCTCTTACTTTACCACCTTGCATCTGAGCTGTAGTTACTGGCAAGTGCCTGTGGCTCAAGCAAATCAGGAGAAGACTGCATTCACCACTGCTATGGACCTGTTTGAAATCACCAGCAGCCTTTTGGTCTGTGCAATGCCACTACCATCTTCCAGCAGCTGATGAAGAGATGCTTGTACCATAAGAATTTTGATAGCGTTCTCATATATTTATACAATGTTATTATTTAATCTCAAACCTACGATGAGCATCTGCAACACCTAGCTGAGGTCCTACAAGTGCTGATCAAGTACGGTTTGAAGTTAAAGCCCTTTAAGTGCCATGTGCTAAAGGAGCGAGTGCACTATTTGGGCCATGATGTTGGAGTCCAGCTGGATACAGAAAAGATTTCAGCCATTCAAAACTTGCCTACATCGACTACTGTTAAAGAGGTTAGGAGCTTCTTAGGGTTCGCTGGGCACTACTGGAGCTTCATCCCACAGTTCGCCTGAATCTCTGAACCTGTACACAAACTGTTAAGGGGACACCCCCCTGAAATCTGGAAGAAACATCTACCTTTCAGTTGGACAGATTGACAGAAAACTGCTTTTCAAACCCTGAAAGACCTTCTGCCCAGCCACCCACCCTGCCCTATCCAGATTATAATATCATGTTCTGGGTATACACAGATGCAAGTTATCAGGGCTTTGGCACAGTATAGTCTCAAGAACAAGATGGCAAAGAACGATTCATTGCCTATGCTAGTCAAGCTCTACACATAGGGGAGAAGAATGATCAGAACTATAGTTCTTTTAAATTGTAGCTCCTGTCGCTGGTTTGGGCTGTGATGGAGAAGTCCCGGGATTACCTGGCAGCAACTCCCTTCACCATTTATACAGACAACAATCCATTAGCTCATCTGAGCACTGCCTGGATCGGGGCTGTAGAGCAATGGTGGGCCTACAGTCTTGCAAATTATCAGTTTACTGTAAAGTTCTGCTCCGGTAAGGTCAATACCAATGCTGACACCCTGTCCCGGCTACTTACCGGAGAGGAGTCTGGGTTAGACTGCCTGGGAAGAAGTTGAGATGCCTGCCTTCTGCACGAGATTTGCCCAACATGATGCAACATCAGTTCGGCAGAACCAAAACCAGTTTGATTGGACACGTACCCATCACACCCTTCTTGAGGAAAGACCTTAGAAGCCCCCTCCCGGATGAGGTAGGGCCCTGGGGGACCCCCGCTCGATTTCCCAAAAAATACCCCAAACCTGGAGTTGGTGCGGCTGTGGAGACAGAGAAAGCGTCTCTTTGTCCAAAAGGATCTCCTACTCTGGAATACTATTGATCCCACTGCAGGTGAAAATCTCACAATTGCTGTTCCCCAGGGGGACACTCAGTGGTTTAAAGCATCCCATAATCAGTAGGACATTTCGGCATGTAGAAAAAAGACACCAATTGCGAAGGTTTACGGTTTTGGTTGAGGGAAGACATGAGAAGTGGTACCAGGAGTGCCCACTTGTACAAAGTTAAAGGGAACAAACGATCAGCGGTCCTTTACTTCAAAAAAGATGCAAAAACAGCTTTCCCATGTGGACTCTTCACAAAAATTCCCCTGTTGCAGAAATAGTCAAGAGTTTAAACAAAAACCAAGCGGAAGTTCTGGAAACACTTTATGCTGCCATACGGATATTCAAAACAAATCCTCACAGACCGTGGACCAGCCTTTGAATCCCAGCTCATTCACAACTTTGCTCACACCAGTGCAAGAAATGAGGACCCCACTTATCCCCCTCAGGAAAAAAAATTTGTAAAAGGTATAAAAAAGGGGGCTTGAAAACCCTTTTGGCTTCCATCCAACCCTCAGCGGGCCAACCGGCCAAATTCTTTGCCGGAGCTCATTTACTTGTACAACAACACCGTATATTGTTCAACAGGATATACCCCTTATTTCTTGATGTTCGGTTGGCAAGGACAACTACCATCTGATCTGGCCCTCAGAGTACAAGTACCTGACAACATCAACCCATTGCCGGAAACAATCTGGGTGGTGGATCACTATAGACACCTGGAGGAGGCCTATGAGATAGGAGAGGCCAGATGATGGCAGGAAGTCGCGTTTAACTAGCATGCTCATGCTGAGCCCCTAGACATAGGCGATCGGATCTGGTTGAGAAATGGCAATCCGACCAGCAAGCTGACTCCAAAATGGGAGTTGGAATCTTATTCAGTGATTGACTTTCCGTACCCAGAAGCGGGAGTTTACACCAGAACAGGTTGAAATGCTGTCTGAAGGAAGAGTCTCCAGCTACTTGGATGCTACAAAACTAGAGATAGAGAAAAATAAAAGAAGAGATACCATCACCTCTGGCACCTCGCATTAATCCATTATCCTTACTGTTTGGACCTACAAACACCTTTGCACTCCCATGCGTGCCTGTAAGTCGCGAGCCTAATCCTGTCCAAGATGTTGGAGCTGACTTGCTTCCTGACCCAGGTTTTGAGAATTAACCTTTCTCAGAGCCACTACCTCTTGTAAGGAGGTCCAAAAGGTCATACAAAGGAAAGTCACCTACATGGTTTGTACAAGAACAGATGATGAGATATCAAAGATAACTACCGGACACTTTTAAAATGGACATGGCTATGCTTAAAAGAAAATCCTTGTATTGACCCACAGTGGGAAGTAAGAGTGTCTGCTGAAAAGTAAAACAAGTGGTCAACACTTGACTCCTTGGAAAAGTATATTTTCCATTGTTTTTGTTCGTGCCGTGTTGGCCATCACCGAATTCCATTTGGTAAAGTAATGACAAATTTAAGTGCTGTACATGCACTTTGTCAATAGGGACTTAACCGCTGAAGATATGTTGCCGCTGGGTATCAAATATGAATAACTACGAACACCTTCATCTTGTTAACAGTTTGCCCTCAACTTTGGTGCTAGACCTCCCTTTCATAGGACTACAGTGTACGCTGTTGTAGTGAACTATACAAGACTTGGTGTTGGGTAGCCTGTGGAGCCTACAGCATGGAGTGCTACCCAGTTTCCCTTTTGTGTTCTTCTCATGCTATGGACAGCCCTGGTCTACCCATGTAACCCTTTATGGATTCCAGTTGCACTTTACAAGAAAGAGGTACGTTGCAACTGCACTGCACAGTTGCCCATTGTGCGCAGATATCATGGCCTTTGACCCTTTATTCTTTTAGGTATGTGCCTGAAAAGGAGAAGAGGTTATTACCATGGACACTACTCAACTTGTGTTTCTCTGAACAAAGTTCTAGGATTCAAGTAAAGAGACAAAAATGCCTATTATGTAAAGTTTATCTGCTGTTCATCTATGCTCTTTATGTATGTTATTAATGTGCTTTTATAATGCGAAATGTTCTCCCCCAACTGATGTCATGCACCTGCCCCTGACAGAGATATCAGACTGTCATAGGATGAACATGATTGATTGTAATGTACCTTGTAGGTACTGGAGACGGATAGGTATCTAAAAGGATAAGGTTACGATGTGCCTTTTAGCAAAAGTATTTCGTAAGGTTAGGATTAGACCCGGCACTGGAGAATTTTATTGCAGCTGAACCCGGCTGAACCTTGAAAATAGCTTCTCTATTCCCAAGCATATAGGACTATTTAAGGGGAATGTCATTCACCATACACCTCAAAAAAAATAAATAAATAAATAAAAAATATATATATATATATATGTTTTGGCAGAGCGACCAAAGGCGGTTGTATTTTCCTGC
The DNA here is from genome assembly GCA_025379985.1 of Phyllomedusa bahiana. NCBI lineage: Eukaryota > Metazoa > Chordata > Amphibia > Anura > Hylidae > Phyllomedusa > Phyllomedusa bahiana. The sequence continues at coordinate 84,614 of JAODAL010012334.1, forward strand.
CACTAGGTGGAGTACAGCAGTATACCTGCTGCAGACACGCCACCAGAAACATGGTTTTGGTGGGGGAAGGAAACTATTTGGCATCAGTACCCATAGGTTACTGACACAGGTAGCTAGCATGGCTGCTATACGGCTGGCGATGGGTTGCCTTTCCCGGGACAGCTATAGCGTTGGGTGGGTTGCCGTTCCCACGTTCCCAGGGGACAGGCTTATGGCAGGTCCCTGGAAGGCTATAAAATGCTGGGAACTGCAGGTGATAGGGGGGTGTGTTTGGCTGCCTAAGCTGGAGTAGAAATCAGTGAGTGAGGAAAGGGCTCGGACCTCCGGGCTTGAGGGAAGCCTAAAGTGTACTATGAGCGTACAGTGCTGGACGGTAGGTCCAGGTCAGATGTTAGAGTGGGTCTCTCTTTGTTTGTGTAGTTAGTGACTAGACAGCCTGGGGTTTTGTTTGAACCTTTATTTGCTTATGTTCCTGTGCCAGAATAAAGCTGGCTAAGGCTACTTTCAAAAGACGTTATGTTTCTGAGTGTCATTTCGCTTTCCAAAGAGGTGATCCAGGAGCTAAGGAACCCCAAGATGGTCAAAGATGGCATCTGAATGCAAGTGAAGTGTAACAATATATATATACTGTACTGTCATGGCTAAATACATTTTATCACATTTTATGCTTTGGATTATTCTACGGTAAAAAAAAATAGAGCAATTTTTTTTATTTTACTAACCTGTACGTATTATTCAATATTTCATTTGGTGTATTAAGTATCCTGAATCCTGTTCCTGACCAGCATCCCTGACCCAACTGGTTGCCAAGGACAGCTTATTTTAAGTGGAGGGATTTGTAATACTCCAGTACAGGATATTGTAGTCTGTACGGTTGAATCATGTATGTAACGTGTGTAATGTGTCAACTTTCTTGCCCCTAATGCACCTCCCACCACATGTTTCAACACCTATCTCCTGATTGGACAAGGGGGTGGAGTGGTCTCACACCAGAAGTGGCAGTTAGAGGCAGTTGCAGGCAAGAAGAGGAATTCGGCTCAGTGGAGAGTGAGAAGGGTGAGAGAGACCAGTATAAAGCTCTGCTCTGAGTGTAGCTTAGAAAAAGGAAAGCTGCCAACCTGTGTGACCACTGCCATAGCCACAAGAATACTAGAGAGAGTTCAGTGTGAAGTATCACAGACCCCAGAGACTCTGCCACAACCTGCAATAGGAGAAGAAGGATTACAGTGCCAACATATACTGGGACACATCAAGTGTGCTTCAAGGGTTACAGACCATTGCTCTTATCTCTCATCAGACCATTACTCTCATCTCATGCTGCTATGGTAAGGAGCTTCTGACTCCTCATTACCCTTCTGAGCACTTCCCTGTGGAGTGGGAGAATTGTTAAGGAGAACTGGGATCCTGTTATTCGTTAGCTTGAGTTTATTATCTTCAGTAAAAGATAGGATTTTATTTTACAAATAAATCAGTCTCATGTAATGTGTCCTGTGCAAATTGCACCAAACAGTTACCATTTTTGGTTTTTTTGTGTAAAACATCCTGGCCAGGCTGCACTACTTTTTTTTGTTTTTTCCCCCCAATCCATACACCATAGGGAGGGAGTACCCCAGGGAATTGACCCAGGCCAACCACGACTCGGTGCTTTCACCTCACTGTCTAGTGCTGTTCTGAAGGTGAGGTGCCTGTACCGTGACAAACTTTAGATAATCAAGCATCAGGATTTCTCCCCTCTTTCGCCATGCTGGGACAAACTACATATCTATATGTATATATTAGATAAATAGATAGATAGATAAACCTATAGATAGATTTCTCCCCATTTCACTCTGTGCAGTGAGTGTTGCTGTGCCTGCACATCACTAGACGTGCCTGATGCTGACTGACAGCCAATCTGCTTTAGTGGCTAGGACTGGAGTTCAGCAAGTTGTGCGGAAAGTACTGAAACACTGAACAGTTGGATATGTGCATTCTAAAGTTGAGATGGTCTCATTTAGTTAATTTAAAAAAAAATCAAGAAATGTAATGTTCACCCTGAAATATCAGCCAAAAGGCAAATATCCCTAACTTTTTGTGAACAAGTCCCATAAACCCAAAAATTGTTATAGTAAAAATGTCATCTTCAGTATAAAATAACCCACATATGGCTACCTAGACAAAATTAAAAAAAAATGGGTGTCAAATTATGGTGAAATAAAATGGAATTTTTTAAGTGCTTTTATTGTGCAAAAGTAGTAAAACACTAAAAGAAAATTATGAATTTTGTATTCCTTTTTTTCTTTCAAGCCCTGTCAGGAGACCCGCCCACTCGAGGGTCGACGTCCTGGCTTGGGCTATATTCATGACGCTGCACTCCCCCAAGGGGCACACATGGTCAACCAGATACAGTTTCACAGTTAAGTCCTATCTACACAGGCACAGGAAGACCCAGGGAGTGTGAGGGGATACCCCACTCGCCCACAACCCGAAGCTGAAGAGAACTGTTTACTCTGCACAGGTGAATGAGAAACTTTTCCGCCCTGGTAGACTGCACAAGCTCCTCGTTTGCGATAACCCTGGTCTTTACTGACTTATAAACAGGACAGGAACCACCTGGTAGCGCTATTTTAACCCCTTAACGACCTTAGAAGTATACATTTTACATCCAGGTCGTTTGGGGGGGTTAACGCACTCGGACGTTTTGGTTTACGTCCTGTGGATAGCGCGTATCTAAAGCAGAGTTTCGCGCGATCGGCACGGGGTGTCAGCTGTATATTTTACAGATGTCAGCCCACCGCGTCGGGAGGGGTGACCCCCGACCGGATCGCTCGGGGGGGGGTGGGGGCGGTTAACCCCTTAATTTTCGCGCACGGATTCGGGGTTCGCTTTAACTAAGGGGAGACGCTGGTGGAGATCGCTCATCCTGCGTCTCAGTCGGCTTGGCAGCAGCGCACGGACGGGCTCAGCTGCGCTCTGCCCCTGACAGACAGCATGGAAGGCAGGAAAATGCCTCCTTTCGGGTTGTCTGTGGACGTCACGAGCCTGGCCGTGCCCTGTTGGGCATGTCCCGGCATCGTGACTGGACAGTTGTCATAGGAAACAGTCATTGCAACAAGCTATGCATGTTTTCCTATTGATTGAGAGTTCTAATGATCTCTCATTCAAATCCTATGGGGGAAAAGTAATATAAATATGTGAAAAAGTGAAAAAAAAGTAAAATAAGTGATAAAAAACAAGTAAAACACAAAACACGAAAATTAAAATAAAAATAAGTCACGCCCCTTTTCCCCTTTACAAACGCCAAATCGCACCCAAAAAAGATCAAAAAATAAATTAAGTAGAGTACCATATTTGGTATAGCCCGCAAAGTGAGTACAACCTGCCCTATAAATCTGTTCTTATTATTTACCCGTACGGTGAACGCCGTAAAATAAAAAACAAAAAAACAATACAGATTTATAGATTATTGTTCATCCGCAGCACAATAAATATGGTAAAAAAGCGATCAAAAAATCCTAGAAACGCAATGTTGTACCACATTAAAAACGTCAGTTCATCCCGCAAAAAAGTCTTTTAATGCTATGTATACGGAAAATTAATAAATGTATAGCTCTCAGAAAGATAGCGATGATTATTATTGTTTTTACCACTCTAAAAAACAGTTTTCTTTTTTTTTTATAAGTGCCTTCAAACATAAATAAAACAATATTTAAAATGGGTATCGCATAATCATAGCGACCCAAAGATGTTAAAAGCTAAACTTATCAAGGATTACTGCACGGTGTGAGCTGTTAAATATAAAATAATAAAAACATACTAGGATTGCAGTATTTTCTTCAACCTGGCTCCAAAAATTGGATTTAAAAGCGATCAAAAGCCTTGTCCCCCAAAAATTGATACTATTAAAAAGTATAAATTCATCCGCAAAAAACAAGTCCCTACAAGCTCCATGCACAGAAAAATTTAAAAGTTATGGCTATCAGGACTATTGGCGATGCAAAAACGTATTTTCTGGTTGAAATAAAAGTGTTTTTATTGTTTTAAAGCAGTAAAAACATTATTAAATATACTATTGGGTTTTCGGTGTAATCGTTATTTGACTGCTGTGTAAAGCTAAACATGTCATATATTCGTACAGTGACCGCTATATAAAATTAAAATTAAAAACACTACCAAGATTGCTGTATTTTCTTCAAAAACATTCTAGAAAAAACCTTAATAAAAAGTGAAATAGCATCATATTGGATCACCATATGGGGTACCAATAAAAAACTTCAAACTCATTTCCCGCAAAAAACCAATCCCATAAACTGCTCTGCACACAGCAATAAAAGTTAATGGCTTGTTCAGATTAGAAAAAATAAAAAAAGCAATTTTTTAATAGACGTTTTTACTACGGTGTAAAAGTTATAAAATCAGAAAAAATATATAAATTTATTTCATTGTAATTTTGTTACCGACACACTTATAGTAAAAGTTATCACATCATTTACACTGCACGGCGAATGCTGTAAAATGGAAACTCATAAAAAACAATGGACGAACTGCGTTTTACCCAACATTTTTCATTGCCCAATGCTAAAAAAATACTATGTACACCTGTGCATCCAAAATGCACTGTACATACTAGAGGAGTTCTGTTGGGTGTTGAATCCAAAATGGGGCGACTTCTGGATAGGTTTCGCCTGTTCTGCATATTTTGGGGGCTTTGCAAATGCGACATGGCCCACCAAAAATATGGTTCCAAAAGCCATATAGGCTCCCTCCTTATAAGACCTGCCATGCGCCCAACAGCAGTTTACACCCACCATGTAGGGTATTGCCGAACTTGGAAAGAAATTGCTTACAAAGTTCTTGGGGGTTCTTCTTTCCTGGATTCCTTGTATATATGAAAACATTTTAAGATAAATTGCAGTTTATTGAAAAATATTTATTTTTAATTTTCACTGGCATTATGCTAAAGATAAATTTGTGAAATCACATGTGGGTGTATATACTCAATGCACCCTTGTATATATTCATTAAGGGGTTGTAGTTTCCATTATGCGGTCTATGTAGGGGTGTTTATTAATTTTAGCACCTTAGGGTGTCCCCAAACCCTGATATGGCCTAAATAAAATAGTTATTGAAAATGAGACCCCAGTGTATAGTAGGTGCTATCCTATTCTGGGGTTATGGGTGAGGCCTAATAATGCACTAGGGGATTTCTCTAAAAACGGCTGACCTGGGGGAATTGATATTAAGTGCATTTTAATAGTCACATTTACCGTGTATATTCAAGTGAATAATAATGGATAAATATTGATAATCTGCAAAAAAAAGTGAATTTGAAATTCTACATCCACTTTGCTTTTCATTTCTGTGAAATATCTGAAGGGTTATCTATCTTCCTAAATAGTGTTGTAAAAAAGGTAAGGGGTATAGTTTCTAAGATGCTCATTATGGGGGTTTATCTAACTTGCAGGCCCCTACAAACAGCTCGTCAGAACTGGGTGGTCCCTAAAAAATATGTGATTGCAAATTTTCTTGAATTTGTGAGAAATTACTACTAAAATTTATAAGCCCTCTAATGTCGTAAAAAATAAAAAATGACATTTAATAATGATGCCATAACCTTTAGTGGACATATGGGTGATGATAGTTATAAAATTTTTGTGGTGAATAATTAGCTGTCTTGCATGCAGGAAAATTTTGCAACTTTCAAATCGCAAATTTTTTCCAAATTTTCATGTATTTCTTATATTTTTCACAAAACAAACATGGATTGTTTGGATAAAATTTTTATAACTTTAAGCACAATGTGTGACGAGAAAACAATCTCTGAATCACATGAATAGGTAAAAGTGTCAAAATAGGTTTTTATCACATAAATTGACACATGTTAGATTTATAAATATAGAGGCTGCTGTGTCAGGCTGGTCAAAACAGGGATGGGGTTCCTTAAGGGGTTAAAGACGAGAAGAAGACGGACACGTGAGATCAGCTTGATTGGGACAACAGACCAGCTATTGGTCCTGTGTGGATGCTCCTGGCATCCTGGCCCGTCCAATAGAGACTACACTGGGCCCAGGTGGGCACAGATTTTTAACTGTACTGGGTTATCCCATGTCACACCCCTGTCACACCCTCTCACACCCATGGAACAGTCTACACGCTCCTCCCTTCCAGGGCCATGCTGTTCCTAGCTCTGGACACAAAACAGACCATATCGCAGAAGGGCACTGCCGCAGGTTCGTGCTCCTGGTACCATCAGAACCAGGTGGGTTCCCCCCCCCACAAAAAAAAAAAAAGGGGGGGGTCCTATGCTTGGTGTACACTTAGGACGCTTGCTCTGTCTAGTATTTGTTACCTATTTTTTAAAAATAAATAATTCCCCTGCCTGGCTGTACGAACGCAGGAGTGACAGCTATGCATGTGGGATGCTTCATATTTAAAAATATGAAACTGGGGTGTGCCTGTGATGCCCGGTTATTTTATAACTCCTTATGAAATCCCGGCTCCACTGTGACTTGTCCCACTCTTTGATGCTCTGCCTCTGGAAGCATATGTCCACCCTGAGCCTGGCCAAGGTGCTAACAAGATTGCTGAGGACCCTTTGAGGCTCTGAGTCCATGCTGCCTTTCTTTAATTGAGTGCTTCCTCAATGACATGTGTTGAGCAGTAGGAGAGCTTAGGTGAAGTCCTGAATCCTGCAGTAGTTGAGTGAATTTTGGGTGAAGAGCCTGGGGGGTGAATTTTGTCACATTCCTCACAGGCCTGCATAATAAAAGCTAACACATTACATTAATCATCTTTTTACAATCCCCCACAGAAAGTGTTAATAAAAGTTAATTAAGAAGTGTTATCTACCCCAAAATACGTCCACTGACAAATACTATCCAAAAAAACAAGCCCTCATACAGCTAATTTAACTAAAAAGTAAAAAAGTTGTAATTTTTTAAATGTACCATACTTTACGTGTAATTACATCAAAGATAAGTCACTTAGTAGCTAACAATGTGTCTTGGCAGTATGTAAGTTTTTCTCTTTCACAAGAAGTATGCTAGCTCACATATAAAGCCATACAACCTTCTTGTACAGTGTCATTGTTTTTATCAACCCTCCTTTACCTCTTATGGTACAAGTAAAGATTTCAAGGCTCTTTCAATACAGTGAAATAAATACAAAATCATTGAAGTAAATTGTTATAATTAGAGATGGGCGAATTTCCCGAAATTCGGTTTGTTCACTTCGCCGAATTTCCCAACAAAAAATAACTTCGTTCCGAATTACTCAGAGAACGAATCACGTTAAAAAAACAGCTATTTCAGGCTGCACAGAGTGCAGTGTGCTGTTGACGTGTGCAATGTTAAATATGACAGAGGGTGCTTGGGGTTTGGTCTTATACCAATGTTGTGTTTTAGTAATGGAACGCAGATGGTCTGCCGCCGTCTTAGAATCGCGTCTCTAATAAAATTCCCTGGGCACTTAAGAGGGCAAAACTGACCCAAAATTACTGAAGCAGGAAATGCAGCTGATATAGTCATGCGAGCGACAGCTGGAAAAAACAAGCTGAGGGCTCAGGTGGCAACATCAGTGGACAGAAGTGTGGAGATGACGGCGGCAGCACAGCAGGCATGTGGTCAGAGAGTGGCACAATGACATTCTGGAGGTGGCAAAAAACAGAGTAGGCCACAGAGTGGCACAATGACACAGTTGTGTAGGTTACGCAGCAGCCACAGACAGCAGAGATGACGTCAGACAGTGGCAATGACATTCTAGAGGTGGCAAAGAGGGGTAAGGCCACAGAGTGGCACAATGACACAGTGTGGGAGGTCAAGGCTAGCAGCAGCATGAGGTCGACAGTGGACAATGACATTCTGGAGGTGGAAAAAACAGGAGTAGGCCCCGAGATTGGGACAAAAGACAAGGGGTATTGTCAAGGCCCCCAGCCCACAGCACATGAGGTCGACAGTGGCACAAAACCAGTGGTAGGGCACCGGGAGCAGCCACAGCAGCAGCAAAGAGGTCAGGGGCCCTTGGGCACAATGACAACCGGGGGGTAGGGGGGGGCCCCCACAGCCCCGGGAGCCAACAGCCTGGCCAAGCATGAGGTTCAGGACAGAAGGGCACCCCAATGACATTTCCTGGAAGGGGGCAAAAACAGGAGTAGGCCACAGAGTGGGAAATCACACAGGTGGAAAGGGGGCGGCAGCAGCCACAGGGAGGGACATGAGGTCAAAAACCCGGGGGGCCCAAAAAAAAACAGTGGGGAAGGCCGGCCCGGCAGCCACAGCAGCAGGGATGAGGTCAGAAAAGTGGGGACAATGGGCACAGTGTGTAGGTCACGGGGAGGGAGCAGGGATGAGGGCAAGCCCGTGGGACAATGACATTCTGGAGTGGGGAAAGCAGTTTGTTTTATAAATGTCCAAAAAGGGCCCCAAAAGGGGAAACTTTTTTTTTTTTAAAGATCTCTTGGGAAAAAGTACTATCCGATACGAAACCCCCCTTTTTAAAATAATAGAGGGGGGGCCTAATGATTTCCCCTAACCCTTAAAGACAAATCCTCCCCAAAAAAGGGCCCCTACATACTGCCCTGGGAAAAATTTCAGAACTTACCCAACCGAGGGATAATTGGGGGAAGTTCCCATTCCCAAAGGGCAAGGGGCTTTACTTTTTTTTTTCCACAACACCAAACGAACATGGCCGTATCAAAACTTTTTTACCTCTCCTGGGACTGCTACCCCGGGTATCAGCGAAAGTCCCTTTTCTGATTTTGATCATCTCAGATCATGGGCCCCCAAATTTTGGGTAAATAAATAAGATTTCCAAACCCAGGGGAGACGAAAATTTTTTTGGCCCCTTTCCCTCCTACCTATAAAGAAAATTTATTTAGTTTAAAAACCTTTTTCCGGGGATGGGGGTTTGAGTATAGCCCAAGATAATTCAGGCATGAAGACACGGCCCCAACTATATTTGGGAAAAACCCCAAAAAACGGGGTTTTGAGAGGCCGGGTTATATCCCACGTAACCTCCCAAAAAAAAAAAATAAAACCTTTCCCAAAAAAGATTTAAATTTTCCGTCGGTTTAGAGACACTTATAAAGGGATTTAAAAAAAAAAACCTAAATTTGGGCCCAAACCCGGACAACCGGAAGGGGGACTAAAAAGTGAAAAGAGCACTGGCTGTCATTGGGGGGAACAATCTAGAAAGTCCCCTTCAAGATGCCCGGGCCTCTAGATTTGGGAAACCCAAACCGGGGGGAGACTACTGGCCCATCTAGCTAGGGGGGCAAACCTGCCAATACCATATCCCCCCTCTATTAAAAACGAAAAAGGGAAAACCTTTAAAAAATGAGGGCAGGGGATTTAGTTCAGGGGTTTTGGGAAAAAATAACTCAGGGAAATCTACCCCCCCTCGGATTTAGTTAATGGGAAGGCAGTTCGTTTCCTGGGCAAAAACCCCCATTCCCTCCCCCCCGATGTTTATTTTACAAGAGGATAAAGATCGGGTGGGGGCACCCCTTTGGATGAGATCTATCCCCAAACAAAACCACCCAAATTAGCTAAACCCAAAAAAGCCCCCAGGCCTGACGGATACAAACCCCCGAAAATTTTTTAAAATACTTCTCCCCCGGAAATAAAAAACCTACCCTTTGTTTTTAAAATCTGTAACTCTTTCCTGGCAGGGGGATAATATCCCCAAGGGCCCCATGAATCCCGCCCACATAAGGGTGGGGCCCCCAAAAAGCAGAGACCCCTTAATCCCGGGCATCTTTATCGACCCATATCAAATAATAAATTTTTGACCTCAAAATGTCTTCCAAAATTATGGCAAGATTCCGGAAAAAAAAAAAATTTTAAGGGGGTTTTTTTCCCGCCACCCCAAACCCAATTTCCAGCCCACAGGTGGGGGTTTGTTCAGGGGAGAAACAGCGGTCACCAACCCTCCGCAAGGTTCCCCGGGGAGTGCTAGATTACTCAAGGTTTAACCCCCGAACCCATGGGACACCGGCTCTGTAACAATCGATGTGAAAAAGCTTTGTAATTCAGTTGGATTTGGATTAACAAAGTGCTGGATCGCAGGGGTTTTGGGGGGTGCCTCATGCAATCATATTTTCCCCTGTATGCTAACCCCACACCGGGAATGCTATCCCGGGATTCTTGCTAACGATTTTTCAACCGTGCAGGAATTTGGGGGCATAAAAATAGGAAATTCAAATTTAAAAATACCCCTTTTCGCAATGACTTTTTTTTTCTGCAACACCCTTTAGGGGAGTCCCCCATGAACCTAGAGACTCTGCTTGTTTTGGGCAGATCTCTCGATTTAAAATAAAACATTCATAAGTCCGAATTGTTAGATATCCCCCATCTGGCGTCAGTGGCAATAACCAAAGTTGACAAGTCTCCCACAGGTTAAAGTGTCAAAGAATTTCATCAAATACTAGGCATGAAAATAGGGAAACCCCGGGAATCGCTCTATAACCTCAATTTTCCCCCCTAATTAAACAAAATCTGCACTGAATTATCCAGGTGGTGAACCTGCCATTGCCTCTGCTGGAAAGGGTGTCACTAAAAAGATGAAAGCTTCCAGCCTACTATACCAATTACAAACCACCCCCCTCCTACTCAAACAACATGTGTTAAAAACCCTCAATACGCTTCCCCAAATTCATTTGGAAAAAACAAACACCCCAGAATTGCCTTTAAAAAATTGATACTACCAAAAGAGTCTCTGTTTGAGTTGTATTACCTCAAGATTTGTTGATAAGTTCAATTATGTTCTATGTAATTTTCTACAGATCGGTCTAGATAACCGGCCCAAAGGGAAAAAATCTTTTTTTCCTGATACGAAAAAGATACACTGCTTAACTTTTTGTGTAATTGGGTATAACCCCTCTCTCTTGTCTTAGAGGAGTAATCCCGGAAACAGGGTCATTAGCTAGACCATTTTTTACTGTCTTTTTCATAAAAATTTTTTTTTAAATCTTTTGAAAACCAAAAAAAATGTCTATAAAAAAAAAAAAAAAAACGTATGGGCCCAAGGGGGCACAATGACAGAGACTGTAGGTGACGGCGGCAGCAGCATGAGGTCAGACAGTGGCACAATGCCACAGTGTGTAGGTCACTCGAGGGTCGACGTCCTGGCTTGGGCTGTATTCATGACGCTGCACTCCCCCCAGGGGCACACATGGTCAACCAGATACAGTTTCTCAGTTAAGCCCTATCTACACAGGCACAGGAAGACCCAGGGGGTGTGGGGGGGGTACCCCAAAA